>VNWX01000308.1:0-24694 GCA_009869905.1 Ceratophysella communis
CATGCACTAGCACATCTGCTGGCTTGTCTCGTCTCACTAATAGTACATCCCAAAACTCAGTCGCTTCGCCGCTTTGCTTAATTAACAGGAATTAGTGTATCAATTCTCAGAGTGACATTCAGGATCAGCATAGTACACAATTTCAACGTAGCTTCCTATACTTTAAGTTATAGAGGTATAATGTACATAAATATCACACAGAATAAGGAAGATCAGAATGACTCGTTTCCAATACAATATTTAACTATAACCATCTCCATAATTACCGCTTCTTCCCTTCCGACAGCAACAGCATCGGCAACAACAGCAGCAACTTGTGCAGCAAGTAGTGAGAATGAATAAAATCAGGAAAAATACATTGGCAAAAACGCTTATGTAGAAGGCGTTGAGACCAGTCATGAAAAATGTTACAATGCTCTGTTTCTGTTCCAAAATCATTTTGCAAAAATTCACTATTTCCATTTTCATGTATTTTCCAAATGAAATTGTTCCACGGAAGATGTCCTTTTCTCGATTGTAAGAAAGTGGCACAAGGATGCACATGAGTAGGAGCAGTAGAATGATGAATTGGGATAATTGCCACAGTCTCAGTTTTCCGGGATTTGGCTGTTAATTAATCCAAATTTTTAAGACTTGAAATAATGAGCAGAAAATATAAGCGTATTTATTAATTATAATCACCTTTCTGAACCTGCAGCATACGACCATGGCTATAATTAGTTGACCCAGAGTGACGCAGATACATGCACCGATGCACGCTTGAATCAAATACTTGAACTTCTTTGTCATTCCGTGCCGGTCATCAGAATTCTTAATGCCTTCTGACTGCTCATCTTCCAGTACAAAATGTGAATTATTCCGAATGCCTGCATTAGCAGTAGTTGCAAGGCTTGTATAATTTGACTCTGTAGCTTCAGATTCTTCATTAATTATTGTCATTGCCAGAGTCCAGCCGCAAATACCTAAGACCGTTATGCTCAGAATCTGAGCAAGAAAATATTTTCCAGATTAGGTTTATATGCTAGTTTCGAAAAAGGGCTAATATTCCATTGTTTTATTGTTCCGCAACGAATTATAATTTAATTTGTGACATTCATTGTTACGTGTATTTAGTTCCATTGTTTTTGCAGCAGATATGCTGGACTTACCACAGTTAGGAAAGCAATAACTCTAACCAAACAAGTTGTCGCGGTCATCATAGAAATCCGGTAGAACTTGTAATAAATAATTATGTGGGAGACAAGGAATTTTGAGCGTCAGAACAGGAACCCCACTAACCAACTGACTTCACGTTTCTCAACGTCTTCTTCATTCCCTTGCTATTTCAATTCATAATGCACCAAGTGACTCAACCACAACTTCCGCCTCGAACTGATTAGAACTTAAATATAGTGATGGAGTAGTCCTGGTTCACTGGAGCGAAGATATACACTATTGCTCATCACTTATAAATAGATGTAATGTATATTTCGATATATCTCCTCGATGACGAATTTTAGATGAACCTTGCCCTTGTAATTACTGAATGAACTAATAATGGAATCTTGTGAATTTGCTTTATTTTTCAGGTCGTAGCGTCAAAATTTTAAATGGAGAATTTCGTGGATCCACTGCAACAATGACTTCTATCAATATCGATAAATACTGTTCTACGATTGTTATCAATGAGGTAACTATATGTTATTTTAACAGAATTTACGCTTATAAATATCAATAAGCATTACGAAAAATACAGCTCATTTTTTTTATAAATTGTTTACAGGGCCCTTATGCTGGAAAAACCTTACGAGATATACCTTATGAAGACTTTAGTCGAATATTAGAGGATTAATCTAACCTTGCACGTGAACTCAAAATGGACAGAAATAACACTGATTTTTGGACCTGGAACTCATAACTAAAAGTACAATTTATATTTCTAAATATCTGTTAACGTAATTGATAATGTCAAGCTACGCATAGCTTTCTTTTCATTATTATTTGACAGAATAATTTTTAGGACCCTCGTTTTTTCATATGAAATCAAATATTTACTATACAGATTATTATAAAATTAGCATGCAGTGGGTACTCAATAAAGTCTTTCAATATGTTAATTTTCCGTTAGCATTGCAAATATCACGTACTTTGCATTATCTGCTCTAATAGGTAATGGTTAGGTCTAGCGGTCTTAGTCAGAATATAACTAAGGTTTGAGTTTAGAGGGTTAGTATTCGTAGCCTGTAACTACGATAACTATTTGAGCTAGAGCTGAGCCAGCGTAGGCTCCACGGTGGGTCACTTCCATTGTTAGCTCCAGCTCAACGTCCTGAGAATTGATCAAAATGTGCAATTTTAGTACTTTAACCTACAAGGCTATTATTTAAGCTTTCGGTTATTCAAGAAGTTCTGCAGATTATTGAAATGCGTTATGGGTCTTAGGCTTTTGTACCATGCAGTATCATATTTAGCTTACCTGAGGCCCAGCAATAGGCTTAGCCAGTGCGATAACAGCCTGATACGGTGTTGGTCGCCGTAGTAGAAAATGGTTCCTTCCAGCGGCTACGATACCGGTTGGCACTCGGGTACTCTTCACCTCCATATTGAAATGCATCACGGCACCAGCCCAGCTTGGTCCGCGCATTGTGAACAAGTCCACGTAGCCCAAGGAAGGTATTCGGACGTTGGAAGTGAAACTGATATAGTTTCTTGAAATGGTCAAAGGTTGTTTCATACACTCCGTATCACCTTCCGTACATTGCGTCGTCTTTTTACATCGGCTGAAATCAACAAAACAATTGAACGCTGTATTCAGTTAAACGGCATATTTTAAGACTAGGTGTACGCTTACTCATTCTGGTCACCCTCCTTTTGATATCCATGTGGACAGTGAATACGATTGCATCGGAAACCACCCCTGGTATTCAAGCAAGTTTCATCCGATCGGCACGAACCCGGTCGAATGCATTCGTCAATGTCTGTTCATAATAAAGCCCATGTTATCATGGTGTAAAGCGAAGCCTTTGTCAGCTCTTGTGTACCTTGACACGTTCGGCCATCATTTCCTAGTCGATAGCCGTCTGGACAGTCACATCGATAACTTCCGTGGGTATTGACGCAGTTACCGATACATAGATAACCCGTTTCCTTTCCTTGCGTAGCACATTCGTCAATGTCCCGGCAAGACCTGGAATTCGTCGTTTATTGCATTTGGCACGGATAAGATGAGAGAACTCAAGATCAAAAGGAATACTATTTTAATTTTTAATGTACCTTCCATCATCTCCAAGATTCCAACCATTTCCACACGAACATTTGTACGAACCCCAAGTATTGATGCAGTTCTGCTCGCACAGTCCAGGAATTGAGGTACATTCATCCATATCTGTAAGTATAGCAATTCAATCATCATATCGGATGGCCGGTCATTGAAATGGCAGTTTAGGCTAGAATTTAAATCAATGGCTCTAGAAACCATTAATTTTTACAACTGGAAAATTCTCCAGAGTTTAACTAGTCGCCAGTATAACTATAGGCCATATTATCAACCAAACGTCAAAATACCTGCGCATGTTCGATTGTCGTGTCCCTGTTCGAAGCCTTCGTTGCAAATACACCGATATGACCCTTGAGTATTATGGCACTCCGAATTCGATGAACAAACCTGATATTTGAGAAAATCCAAGTAATCGGAACTTCATAAAGGTTGGCGGATGCGGAAGTGAAGACTATGAATCTCACCTGACCACTGTAACGCACACACTCATTGATATCTTCGCAATCTCCACCTGGAGTTACTGAGTAACCCAGTGGACATTGACAGAGATAACCTCCACCTCGGTTGACACACTGCTGGTTTCCGCGACATGTGTGTAGCCCTCGTTCACATTCATTGATATCTTTAGAAAATCAACATTTATTAAACCTTTGGTATGGCTTGTATCAGGTGTTGCATCCAGCCAGCTTACCCATGCACTTCTGAGAATTCGCGTCTGGCTCAAAGCCACCTGGACAAATAATTCGGGACATGCATTGGTAAGACCCTTGGGAGTTGACACATTGCTGATTGGAATTACAGACACCTCTCGCACCGGGTACCGTGATACACTCGTCAATGTCTGTCAAATACATAGAAATGATGAAGTGGTCATAACATCTTAAAAAGTCACTGATAGTTGACTTTCTGTGCATCATACCAACGCATTCCCCACGGGCGTTGAATTGATATCCAGCCGGACAAGTCGTCCGGCATTCTCCATTGGGGGCCAAGGAAAGTCCAGCACCGCAAGTTCGGGTTCTTCTCTCGCATCGAAATGAACCCAGGGTATTCTTGCATTGCCATTCAGGACCTAATCGATCACAGTTATGGCTTCCAAAGATGCACTCATCATCGTCTAAGGTAATACACAAAACATTCAAAACACTACTGAAAGCAGGCCACGATTTAAGCTACTACAATTAAATTGTGAGTTTAAGGGATGCAAAGTACCTTCGCACTGTCCCGTCTGCGAGTTTAGTGTGTACCCTGTTCCACAACCAGTGATTCGAATACAGGTATAAGATCCTGGCGAATTGTCGCATCTTTGACTGGGTGCACAATTGTGTTGAGAAGTCAAACATTCATTTATATCTGAAATCATCAAAATCCCAACGTTTTGACGCATTTTCCACTTAATTAGCAATAGCAAATGTTTATCGTGTCTGTTAAACTAACCTTGGCAAGCTCGAGTAATTGGATCTCGATAATAGCCACTCCTGCAGTGACAATAGTAGCTTCCAGGCGTGTTTTGACACAATTGACTACTGTCACAAGGATTGTTGTCGACACATTCATCGATATCTAAAAATTTATAAAACTGGTATTAAAAATATTTTATGCCGCTTTACAGTGTAAAACCGCATCGCTCAAAAAATGCTAACCTTCGCAAACGGGCTGCTCTCCAGGCCTAGTCGGTCGAATCGGTTTAAACCCAGCAGCACAAGGGGTTACAATGGGCTTCTTGCTATCAACCGTATTGGTCCTAGGATCAGCCCTGGAGTTGGACAATGCCTTCCTTTCAAGGTTGGCGTTTTCTCGACCGTCTAAATTTACAGTCACGACTTCTGTTATTCCATAGTTTTTTAAGCTAATCAATTACCTAATATTTAATATGCCTGCCTGGATTCCGCTCCAACTGATCAGTGTTTGTTCGCGACCTATAAGTAGAATCTGGAATCTGGTTATCCGTATTCCCGCCCTCGTCGCTTTCCGTGGACGCCATGTTGTCTTCGATCTCATTTCCAGAATTACGCTCACATCGATAACCCCCAATTTCATTGACACAGGCTTCTGACTCAGCACAAGTATGGAGACCATTCATGCACTCATTTGTGTCCTGACAAAGGAACGTGAAATTCCGATTGGGTTCATAGCCAGGTGGACAATTATTGTCCGAGTTCTGGAGTTGATGGCATTGATACGATCCGGGCACATTGACGCAAGATTCCTTGTCGATAATACAGTCGTGTGTTCCTTCCACACATTCATCCACGTCTGAAAAGCAAATTAAGCTAATTCGGTAAGATTTCGACTTTGGGATTTTTGCAGTATTTTTCCCACACCATGGCAAGACCGTGATCGAACGTCGTGGCGGAAACCATCACTGCATTGAACGTCGCACTCGTAAGCTCCAGCCGTATTTCGACATACTTCAGTGCCTGGGTCACAACTGTCCAATTTTTCAGCACATTCTGGGACAGAGCCATCAAAAATAAGCATTTGGAAGTATTTAATTTAATATTTTCCAGAAATACTAGTTCAGCTTACCATTCACATCTGAAAGTAATATAATACAATAGAATTAGTCCGAAGCCAAAACGTATAGGCTTTAATTTGCTACAACCATAATGCTTACCATCACAATTTAAGGTAGCATTATTAAACTTGTAGCCGGCAGGACAATTGTATCGATTGAACTCATTCTTGCCCTGACAGTCAAATCCACCAGGAGTATTGATGCAGTATTGGATTTCTCTGATGCAAATATCCACGCCTTCCGCACATTCATCCAAATCTTAGAACAAAAGAGCATTTAATCTAATGGTTCTCAGAACTCAAGAGCATCTGTGTATTTCAGAATTTTCCCCCACCGACGCAAAGATCCGCTACAGTGTCGTAACGATATCCAGGTGGACATTGCAAATTTCGTTCGTTCTCTCTCAGCGTTTGTTCACAGATGAATGAACCGATAGTATTCCGACATGTTTTATATGGAAAGCAGGCGGCTGCTCCAGATCCGGTAGCACATTCGTCAATATCTGAATAAATAATTTCCGGTAAATATAATTACATCAATTGCCATCTGAATTAAACCACAAATTGTATTGTGAGATACACGGGACCACATTATGAGCCTTTGTTTACTTTACCATCGCAAACTTGAGTGTAGCTATTGAATTCGAATCCAGGTGGACACTGCCCACGCTCACGAATTAAATGGTTCGTCAATCTTGGTGTCGTGGTTTCCATCCTAAAAAAAACATTTATGCTGAATCATATTCCAGCTCATATACAGTTTTCAGCGAATTTTTGTTTTTGGTAAAACCAGCGGGTATATGTTAAAACTAACGCCTTTGTCGAAGAAGTAGGTGGTGGTGATCTAGTATACTTTTCCTCCTTGGTATCAGGTACACAAGACTTCAAATCATTGAGTAGAACGAAACCTGGTTCACAGGTACACCTGTACGACCCTCCTTCAGTCACACAGTTTTGTGAGCAGAGTTGACCCGGAAACATGGCGCAGAAGTCTTGGGGCATTTGGTGGGTTGGTTTTGGTCGAGGAGGTGGTGCATAAGCTTTTAACAATAGGAGAATTTTTGATTCTCGGAACAGGAAAACAAATGTTTCGACATGAATTACCGGCGTCGTGAAATCTTACTTATGGTATTTTGACCGTGACCCGTACTCTGACCGCGTGTGGTAAACGGAGTTGGAGATAATGTTGACGGTCTTGTCACCTGCAAAGATTGACCTCCAGCCTGAAGACAGCATTTGGTTAGCGAAGCATCCCAAGGTGGACCAAGGGCCAATTTGAGGGATTGAAACTCACAATGAAGCCCCATGGCACCGGCTATCAGGCCAAGTTTGCATCCTTCACAACAATCCTGATCATTTCGATGATAGGCATTACTTTCAAAGCATAGAATTTTTTTCTACCAATATGAATTACCTTGTGATAGTGACCGTTTTGGCCGGGCTCAGTTAAGCATTCTTTTCCCTGCTTTGCAGTCTCGTGACCCTTCAAGCAATGGCGTTCACTGCGTTGTCATAAAAGTACTCGTTTGTAAGGCTATCGGTTGATATTTACAGGATTTCGAACGCCTTACCGATAGTTTCGATTACAGCAGGCATCGATAGTGGAGAGGCAAGGTCCCTGATGCTCCGCAGCCACGTTGGATACCGGTCCCGGATACTCTGTGCAGGTTTTGTTATCCCAAGCCCATCTCACGCCCAAGTTGCAGCAGCGTGCCAGGATGCTTTCCAAACTTTCTACAACAGTAGGAATTATGGGCTTTGAAATTTAACGAAAATACGAGATTTTCATACATTTAAAGGTAGAGGTTTGCCCATTCAAAGAAATCGATTGTGTTTCACTACTATGTAGTGTCATTCTGATTGCTTTACCTGAATAACAGACGAAGCCGCCCAGAAGCACTACAGCCGTGACGAATATCGCTTTTGAATACATTTCTGATCCGTCGACCATAATACCGGTTTTCGACTACTTATCACTTAACTCTATAGAATGCCTGTCATTCAAAGATGCACTTGGAAACTGAAAATGCGGAAGACCCTCAAGATTCTTATTACTAATGGCTATGTAGTTGAATCAACGGAAACTGAGTGGTCAGCATGAAACGTGCAACGGAATGAATGGCCATCAGGAGTCCAGTACGTCGTTGGGTACACAAGGAAGACGCGTCGGCTAAAACAGATGCGTCCGCGTTCACTAATCCAAATAATACCGTGTATCAAGCATCAAAGTTTTTCTTCTATTTGACTTTGTTATCTAAGAAGGACACATCACTCGTGGGAAGTCCTAAGTAGAGTCAAAGGTGAGCGTATCGTAAGATTTCCGATTCCAATGCTCATAAATCTTCTGGCCAGTTTGTAGATACATATTTACGTAATATGGAGCGGCCTTGTGTGAATATGAACACGATTTGTGTCACTATTTATGTTGTGTTAAAACATATCTTTTATTTATAAGTGCTACGCATAGTTCATTTCCAACCACAGTTTAGATTTACGAGTATGCGAATTATCAGCATAGATATTGCAGAAATGCAAAGTTCTAGGCTGAAATCACGATTTCGCGCAAATTGAATTAGGACATGAATTACATGCTCTTAGGAGCTGTTGAATGAATAGCTTGTTTTAATCTGGCCACTAGTAATTAGAGAAACTAATAAATTAACGGACGGAATATTTTATCATTATTTGACGCTGTAGAATGATAATTACTTCCCACAAAATTAACTTAGCCGAAAATATACACTCTAAATTACTTCTTAATTGATTTAGAATGAGAGATTTAGAAGAAAAATTGCTTTAGAATGACTAGACTTGATACTGGATTGGGAGGTGGAGCACAAAGCAATCTCAATGAAATCAGTTCGTTTTACAGTAAAGGTATTTGTGTCCAAAGGAAAATCCGTGAAAAAAAATACTGGAATTAATAGACCCGACCATTCGAAATAACAGGAAACTTTATAGGCTAATTTACAAAAATCATGCTCCACTAATACTAACCTAATTCACATCTACATTGCACAATAAGATATGCTTAGCGTCGTGTGTCCGGAACAAGATCCTCATCCTTGACATAGGACAATGTGTCTTCTAATGCTGCAATGGTATCGGCCAGATTCGTGTTGATATTGTTTACCTGTAAGTATAAACGCATAAGGAGGTCAGCAAATACGCTTACGACACGATGAATATTCTCAAGATTAAAACGTACTGTGTATAATTCCAATGCACCAACATCTGAAAGCAATGAAGTACAGTCTCGTCTAGAACCAAGTCGAATAATCAAAGGCAGTCCAAGGTACGGGTCGGAATTATCTCCCAGGACGGGATAAACCCCACCAGCACTATGGCAAAATGTATTTAGCTTGTGTCGATAGGCCTGAAGAATTCTGTACAAAAGCTTCGTCACGTCTTGACTCATCTCTGGAGCAATTATCCAGAATTCATGATCCTTCCGGGCAGTCTGTGAATCAAAACCCAAAAAATAAATGAATGAACAGTGCCAGTGCCTGAATTTAAATTGTAATATCTAACCACAATTTTAACTTACAATTGCAACGACGGCAACAGCTTTCCCTTGCTGGAATGTGAGGCCAAGAGCCTTATGGACGGCAATGAAGTCCTTCCAATAGGAACGTGCGTATTTTTTATAGTATCTCCCAGCACCCTTATGCAGCGCTTCAAATGGTCCGGCATATTGCTTAGAGTCTAGCATACCATGAATATGTGGATGCACTTGACTCGCTCCTGCGTGTGGAAGACTGTCCCAAACAATGGATGGAAATCTGGATAGCAACATGATTGTCAGTTACAGTTATAGATAGGCAATTTCATTTGATTCCCACTTTTGACTTTAGAATTACATTTGATACGGGGACTGCTCGTGAGCTCTTTCAAACCATTGTACCGAGGTTCTCAAAAACAAATCCTCCAATACTGAATAGGAAATGTTGACTGGGTGGTGGGCTAGCGGGAAGAATAGGCCGTGATACTGAGCCAGCTTGAAAGTATTCGAGGCAGTGGCAGAGTACTTATTCTCAACTCTGCCAATCAATATAAAATAAAATATATTAACGACTTAATACAACGCGTTCTTAATGATCAAATCATGAACACTTTACTGGAAATGACACTTCCAATTTCAAGCACGATATATTGAAAATTGAACTGATTTTTTGCAGTTTTAGGTACATATCAAAATTATTCGCTCTAGCAAACTCTTTACCTTTAGCACAAATAGTTTTAATGGTATTTATAGGTTATGACTAAAAGTCATGCCTAATGTTTCCTCGTCCCTTACCTTCCAAATGAGTCCGCGGCAGTATGGTCCTTATATCGACAAAAATCACAGGTCGGCTGCGATTCTTTGACTAAATCCTCGACGTATTGTACTGGGTCTTTTCCTGATTTTGAAACCGGACGACGAGATCTCAATGGATTGTAAATAGTTTCCTCACCGGTGAGAACGCTAACGACTTTGTAGATTTTCTGGGGAAGAATACAAGGACATTGGTAACTAACAGAATGCTTCATTGAATAGTGTTGATTGTACACTTGCTACCTGATTATACATTTCCTGAAACAATTCCTCATTATTTCCAAGCCACGATTTGACCTGAGGAATAAAGTTGTCCGGAAAGACAATCTTAGCCTCGTTGATGCGATCAAATACTATAATGTTGCTGAAAATTTTATATAACTCCTTGCAGGTCTCCGAAGTTGCCATATTCAAAGCCTCATAAACGGCAAAAACTCCCGTAATGCTTCGGCTGAATTTCTGACCATTCAAACATTTCTCTGAAAACTCTTTCTAGAAAATAGGTTAGAAAAATTTAGCTTAGTAATAGACCGAGACGTACAAATATTCGACCAGCTCAAAACTCACATGTGAAAGCATTATTCCATCCGTACTCTGCGGAATCAAATTCGGATCTGGTTCAACTTCAAAAGACGGGTATCCAAGTGGACCGACTGGATTATCATACGGTTTCCAGTTACTCCGAGGGTTGTACATCCAGTAAAAAATACTAATGAGGCCAATGCCGAGAACAACATAGAGCAGGAAGCGTAGGAATGGAGATCGAATCAGTCTAACACCCACCATCTCAGGGCTAGACCGTCGATTATGCAACTGCATCACGTTTCATTAAACTCTATTTGAATTTTGTCCTAATGCTTAAAAACAGCAATTTCTGATAAGGATGCTTGGCTGGCTTCTGAAAAATATCAAATAAGAAAAAACTATTCAATGATAGTTATAAATAATTTTATTTAGAATAGTGAATTCTTATTGTTAGTGTTAAGTATGAGATCCTGAAAATAAAAACACAATCAATAGCTCTACATAGTATTAGTAATTACATTGACATTGACAGTTGACATTCGACCGTTACCGTGCAATGCAAATCCGACAAGGGTTACGGAGTTAAAGCGGCTGACGCTGACACCGACTGCAGAAGATCCAGCTTCAGTTAGATGTTAGAAGGCGTGTCACTCAACAGCTGTGGCTACTGACAAATTAACAAGGTCAACTGCTAACTAACAGACCACATAATTCCGGAGAAAGATGTCAGGAATTTGGAATATTTGCACAGGTGACTAAAAGAGAGGATTTAAATTTCAACCACGTGTCAGCTCGTTGCGTCTAATTTCAGTCTCACTTTTTAGTGCGGGAAACTTCTCCATTTCAAACGAGGTGTACACATGAGTAAATTCGCTTCCGGTCGGTCGGTTACTTTATAAAAGTCAAAAGTACTCCGATTCTCAGGTCATAGGTTATTGAAGGCAAAGTAAGACCTAACTGGATGTTGGAAACAGCTGGAGCTTCAATTGTAGTGTATTGGCTTTGACTAAGTGAACGACTCATCGATGTAAGGCATTTATAACCTATTAAAAATAACTATTTATTTATTAATATAATAGTGTCATTTCGTGGATCCTTTGCACTTGATACAGGGTTGTCCGAGATTTTGATGGCGAGGTTTCGACGATATGCTATATGAATGACATGACAATATAATTATAACGTTATACTAATGAAGCACAGCACACACGCACACAGAATGCGGCCTGAGCGTTGACAGGCTTCGGACGTGGGTTTCTTAAAGTGCTTGAAGCTTACGTTTTTTCTCCAAATGCCTTGATAACGCCATATTAAGGATCCGTTAAGTTAGGTTATGGTATATGTAATATGCAACTACTGTAAGTAATATTTCTGATCTGACAATGAGCCGTTTGAAACTCAACATAATGACTTAGCATTACACATTAAGCCAGAGCGATTTTGGATTTAAGAAACCCAGTCCGAAGCCTGCCACCCTTGGCTGAATACTGCATTAGTAAATATATTTCATAAATTGCAATTTGTTATTTGGAACTGATGTCGTATCTCTTATGCGGTATACGAACGACCCGGAATCACGTACGTTCTTAACGTTTAGCTTTAGGTTTAGTTAGTTAGAGTACATGCGTGGTAAAAGGTTAGGTCATAAAAAGGTACGCTATATACCCAGGCCTCGTTCCACATTATTAGCGATATAAAATGTACTAATTCATTTGTGGCGTACGAAAGGGCCCTCTTTGCAATATGAACGGCTTTTCTGCTGATCCTTTATTTCCATATAATGTAAATGTTTGCATAAGCGACAAGCGAACTTAACTAATGATAAAATGCTTGCCTCGTTAGGATTATGAACTAGCTGAAAGTCCGTCCTACGGGCGGGTAAAACCATAAAATCTAATTTTTTTCGTGAAAGAAAATGTTATTATTTTCTCTTTTTTTTAATCTTTTACTTTAGATAATCAATGATGAATCGCTTGGTAAGAGTCATAGCTCAGTTCTCAACACCAGTACAGCGTCGCCTTCTATCCACCATTCAGCTGACACATCTGAATCAGAAGATATTTGCACCCCCTGGTTCGAGACAGGCGTCTTCAGATTCTCCAGATGTTCAGAAGCGAAAAGGTGATGCTGATGCAATTTTAGCAGCAGCCGTTGATGCATCCGGTCCTGTTAGCGAGGAATTTTATGAGGAAGCCGCCACGGAACTTTCGGAGGAAGAGATTTTGGCAAAACGGAATAAGTCTCGACTACGAGATTATCATAGACGTTTAATTCATGGAGAGATTGCTCATCCAGAACCCAAATTCTGGACTCATCACACGGTCAAATATAAAAGAAGAGTTTATGCTCGACATGGAGAAAAGAGTGGGATTAACCCGGGTATTCTCTGGCCTACACATGACCAACTTCAGCATCGGCTAGATTACGAGCGAGTGGCTTACCCATTTAGTTTCGAGGAAATGGTCGCAGCTGTGAAAGAAAGACGGTATCTGGAGAAAAAGGCATATGAAGACAGGTAAGATAAGCAATCCTCATTAATACGTTAATCACATGTATGTATTACATAAACTAGAAATCGGTTGAAACTATATCACGCAAATACTAATAACTGAACATTCAACATGATTTCAAATAGCTGCCTAAATAATTTTCCTGAAATACCGTAATATCTACTTCTTAAGTCTAATTAATTGTATCCAAATCTTTTTCCTAATTTTCATTTTAGGAAAGCTGACGTCGAGGCTAAGATGCTGAAGGTTGGAAAGCAGATTCAGGAAGTCATTGATAAGAAAACTGCGAAAGAAAGGGAAGTCCGGCTTGCCCAGGTTAGTTATTTTTGATTTCATCTACTTATGTAGTTCCTGAAAATTGATAGATGAAACGGTATCGAAATTGTAAATGAAAGATTAGCTTAGAAAACGAAAGATTTGCCGAGAAAAATTCTAATATTTTACCCTCGTCTTTAAGGCCCATGTTTTTGAATTTGAAATCCTGCCTAATCTGATTAATTAGCTGAATGACGACCCCTACTTGCACACCTAATATAACCGAAGCAAATATCAATTGTATTCGCCTGCATCACCAAAATGCTAAAAATGTCTATTGCCGGATTTGGTTTGATTTCGTGAAACATAAACCCTAAATGAGTTGAACTAAGGAGCCTAAACCTGAAAAAGTGCCTACCTAAGCTTTAAATATCGTTGAACTCAATGAATAATGCTAAAAAACAAGAACACAAGTATATTTAAACCTTGTTATCTGTTCTAAATGCTTTAAACTCAATTCAAAATTTTCCAGGAGCGGAAAGCCAAATTAGTTGAAGAAGTCCGTCGTCACTTTGGCTACACAGTAGATCCCAAAGATGAAAGATTCCAGCAAATGATTGAGAAGAAGGAAAAGGAAGAACGAAAGAAACTTAAGGAAGCAAGGAAGTTGGAGAAGCAAGAGAAAATGCTCGCTAAATTGGCTGCGCAGGAAAAGAAAGGCCAGGACAAGGAAGCCAAGGAAACTAAGAAAGCAGAGGAAGATGCAGAGAAGGAGCCTTAGTCCTAGTAATAATTTAATTAAAGTGCTATTTCTTTTTTATAATTTGAAAGTAGGACTGTTTCTCTGTGTTCACTATGCAGCGCACGACAATAAACAGTTAGCAAAAATGAAAGTTACAATGGAGCCATTAAGTGATACGCGTTTTGTTCTTGTACTCCTGTTTTGAGAGCCTTAGCCTATACTTAGCCACCAAATTAAATTTTTCAGTCAATTTGTTCTGAAAAGCCATACGTTTATATATGCATCTTTTCTAAATAGTAGGTAAAGCTTCTGGAATAATGAGCAAACAAATAGAAAGTCAAATAATAGTCAAGCAATCTTTGAGCTTAAAGGGAACTGATGGCTTTGGTCACGCTTGGTATTTGCAATTTGCAACATCGTATTACACCAGCTCTGCCCTTGCCAGTATTATTTTAGCTTCAAAGCTTGAAATAACCTTGGTCTAACACAAGCATCCAACATCCAAGTCATGTAAAATGCAACATAATGGGATTTCTACCCGACCTGGCATTGATGTAGACAGACAGGACAGGAAAGACGTGTGAAAATCTTGAGCACTCGTCAAGATTCAAGTGATTGAGAGACGAATATATCTAGCATGAGAGAATAAAACAATTGGATTGCGTTCTTTGGCTTTCGAAAATCAAAATGCCAGCGATGACAAATGGAAAACTATAATGATGGCTACGTCGTTCTAGATCATATAAATTCGTTGTATCTATCATTCGGTTGAATAGTAGGTTCAACAGGGAATTATCATCTCGTCGGGTCTTTTTTAGTTTTATTACTTTTTGTAGTGCAGTTCGGGAGTTATACAAGTTGAAAAACTGGGTACGAGATTTGTAAACAAATTGTTACTGTAAGCATTTAGTTTGTACGCCATAATTTTAATTTTATCCGGTTTGGATTTGAAATGTATTCATTGCATTCATTTTGATTCCCTATTCGTACAGAATTTCACGAAATGCCTTATTTTTCCAAGTTCCGTTCCAACTCATTTGTTGTCTGAGACGATTGGACAGGCAATTACGAATTACGATCCGATTTATGTTGAGAAAACAAGTTTTTATGAAATCCGCTTGGGAAGCTTTCTACGCAGACAGACAGCGATAGACAGGTAGATCGAATTGGTAACAGGACAATGGACAATTTGACGCAATTAAAGCTTAACTTGTGTCTCAGTTATTATAAGCAGAAATTTTGATGACACAGACTTAAATTTTACTCTCAATACAATAGTTTGTCTGGATTGGACAGAATTCAGATGCTTAATTTAGTTAATTTATCAGTTCATCAGGATATACCAAGCTTTATCAAAAAGGGCCCTGAAGATCACGTCTTGGTATGCATGCATATCTATGTATGTAGCATGAAATTCTGAACATTTTCCCTAAAATGCCAATTACATCGTTAATGTGTATTAGAATTTGTAACGCAGTGTATTTAATGTTTAGTAGACATTTCAATCCTAAGCGGCGTCATTTCACTATGAATACCATTTGCGATGCTTCTAAGCTGGCCAGCTCCAAGTTTTCCTCAAAAAATTTTTACGAAAGGACAATTGTCAGCGGGGAATTGTCGTAAAATCAAAGTTTTGCACCTGAAGAATGAAGATGTGCGATGTGTGGACAAGTTGACTTGGCAGGAGTTATTGACAGTCTGCTTCTTCGCTGCTGTTGTGTTGTGTGAATGCTCCCGAGTGAATGACTTGTGTGCGTGGCGGGAAGGGCGTCGGGTTCGAAGTGTTGGTGACAGTTGTCTGGGTCCAGCCCACCACCGCCGTGTCCCGCAACCCGCCGATCCTTGCTTCATCGCTCGATCCTTGGTCACGGCCATGCTCCCCAGGAGCATAACTCGGTTATGGCCCACCCTCCCTTCAGCGATCACCCGAATTACTCCGCCATCGCGAACATTCCCGCCCCGTTATATATCGATATCTACGTTTCAGGGTCCATTTTTGGTAAGTTCAATGACTTCCGGAGTTTGTTTGGTCGCTATCAGCTGTAGCGACGCTCTGATGGGTATTCTTATGTTCGGACACTTTTCAAATTGACAATTCAAGCACTATATATGATCCAGCTGTTCGGATTTTGTATGTATTTATATGCGCAATACGGAGGTCAACTGAAATTGCAGAACAGCTGCGCGGGTAAATGGGCGCACGCTGCAAACGCTTAAAAATATCTTGTTTAGGCTGATGCTAAAACAGCCTTAAAACACGAAAGTGCTTATTCCAAATGCATTTCTGGAATTTTTAAGATGTAGTTGGAAAACTGGGCGTATTTTTAACGCAATTCTCTATTCGGGCATGTTTTCTGAATATTTCGTATATTATTTGTCTTATTTTTACACCTCGCATTCGATATGATGAGTGTTTTATTTGATTTGTTTCAGTGTAAATATTCTACTACTACGGAAGATATCCCGGTGCCTCCGAGAATGGATCCGCATAAGCTTGTTCAGGCTGACCTCCATGACCTCGTAAAAGAAATTAAGAAGGTAAGTAGGTGTAGCTCGTAAAGGGAAGCCAGAATATCGTATTATTTACGTGTTTTTCTCCTTCTCTGTTCTGTTTTGATTAATTTGGTTCATTTGGTTTTGGTGTAGGTATCTGAGCATAGATATCAAATCTATATTTTTCAAAAATGTGTGTGAACTGACGAGCACGCGACGTAACTATTCCATTGAAGTATGATTGTACAATACTCAGTGTAATTTGCATGGAATGCTTGTTTTTTCTCGCGACTTACGCTCATTGTTTCAGCTTTCGTCCTATTCTTTGTCTTGTGCCTGACTATTTAATATGCGTGGCATTTTTGGGATGATTGACTGAGTTTTATAGTTGCCTTGATTTTGACGTTGATGCTTGACACCTAAGCTGGAATTAATTAAGTTTGGTTTCGTTTCATTCCACAGGAGTTGAGTGGAAGGCATGCGGAGTTGTGCAATGTAGCTGCCTATTATTTTGACGGAGAGGGGAAGGCCGTTCGACCGCTAATTACGATCTTAATGGCACGTGCGGTAAACACTCATCTGCACGGAAGTGATAGGTCTGTATTTTACTCTGATGGTTAACATTGAAATTCTAAAAAATCCATTGAAAACCTTATACATTTTGTATTTTCAGTTTTATTCTACCGTCTCAAAAGCAATTAGCGCTCGTCTCAGAAATGATTCACACGGCCACCCTGGTGCACGACGACGTGATTGACACTTCGAACACAAGAAGAGGGAAAGCGAGCGTGAATGCACTGTTTGGCCAGAAGAAAGCCATAATAGGTGGAGACTATATATTAGCTAAGGCTGGAGCCATGGTTGCTCGACTCAACAACGACGAGGTGACTCAAATACTGGCTCAGGTGCTAGAAGACTTGGTCGAAGGTGAATTTATGCAAATGGGAGCAAATGAGGGCACAACAGAAAGATTTGCACACTACATCGGCAAAACATTCAACAAAACCGCGTCGTTGATGGCATATAGTTGTAAAGGAGTCGCCATTCTCGGTGGTGCTGACCAAACACTCTGTGAAATGGCATTTCAATATGGCCGGCATATCGGAATCGCCTTCCAACTCGTCGATGACCTCCTCGACTTCGTCTCCTCTACGGCTACAATGGGAAAACCCGCTGCTGCAGATCTGGAACTCGGCTTAGCCACTGCACCTGTGCTTTTTGCCGCTCAGAAAGTACGTGTACTTTGAAAACTAAGAAATTCATAATTTGGGTCAGAATAACCTCCAGAACAAAAATATTTAAAATTTTCAGCATCCGGAGCTGACAGAATTGATCGAGAGGCGTTTCTCTGAAGAAGGAGATGTTCAGAGGGCTCTGGACTTTGTTCATAATTCGGATGGACTAGAACAGACCAAGTTCCTTGCTCAAAAATACTGTCTGGAAGCTGTACGTTTCGCAAATACACTTCAGGAGTCTCCCCATCAAAAGGCTCTTGTTGATATTACAGAGAAGGTGAGTATTCCAAATTACATATTTAATTCACGATGGGTTATTTTAAGTCTAAAACTTGACTGATTCGATGTTTGTTTCGCAGGTGCTAAATCGATCTAAATAGAAAGATACTGATACTCGACGTTTGACGAAACGAAGACAATCTATAGTTATAGTTGGTGACAGCTAGCGTTAATTAGCTTTAAGCAGTCAACGAAAGATTCGTTACACAAATCTACAATTAGGATTTATAAAGTATTATAGCGTGACGGATTTATAGTAGTACATCACGAAATTTAAAAATATACGAATAATTAGGGTAGAATTTATATAGCGTGACGCGTGACGAACACATAGTATATATTTATATTCCATTACGATATACATTATTCTTTTTGGGGTGAAATTAAGCATATTTAACTGTTAAATACTTTTACAGTGTTTATTAAAATAACAATTCAACTGGGTCAGTACTTATTTTCTTGTTGTTCTAAAACTCGGATTATTGTAGAATATCTTTGGCTCGATTGTCAAATATTCAAGGCAGGAATGGTCATCGATCTAGTTTCTTTAAAAGAACTTAGTCACTAGGCTTTGTTCAATCCCCTTAGCCACTTCTTGGTCTCCCTACACGTGTCACGGGTGCACAGAGGGCAGGTCATTAGAACTTGAGGAGTCACCGCCGCATCTGCCTTGAGATGATCAGACACGATCTGCGCCAAGCCTTTGATGAACAGCGGGTGGTCATTCGGAGATGCGGATCTCTTGACATTTGCTCCAGCCTGCAATCGGCCCGAGATTTGCATTCATTAATTCGAATTAACCATGTTTAAATATCTGGAATCCTGAATATTTACCTCTTTAGCTACATCATGAGCATATTCAATGTCCAGTTCATGAAGGGTTTCAATGTGCTCATTTATGAAGGCCACAGGAATCAAAATCATATTCTTCATTCCCTTTTTTGGCAAGGCTGTAAATAATTTAAAGTATATCTAATGCGTAAACAAGTGCGTCCAATAATGCTGTTGTTCAACATAGGTAAATAAAATCATTTAAAATTAAACTAAAGCTTAGAAAAACTAACCTTTGATTGTTTCCTCAGTCGAGGGTTGGAGCCATGGAAGAAACCCGACCTTTGATTGCCAAACTAAACGGTAGGGATTAGAGAATTTCAGTTCCTCCATAACCAGCTGAACAGTAGCTCCCATTTCTGTCGGATACGGATCCCCCCGATTTACAGCCTAGATCATCATTGAATGCATTTTAATTTACTCAAGCATGGTTAGAAAATGTAGTAGATCGTAGATTACCTTCATGGGTAAGGAATGGGCGGAGAAGAGTAGCACGACTCTCGAACGCTCCGCTTCGTCAAATTTTACTAATTGCTCTCTGACTCTTTCTGCTATGGTTTGAATTAGAAACCTGTTCGTTCCCCATCGATCAACGAGGCTCCACTTGATGTTGGATTTCCTGAAAAATTATATAAAAGAATATTTACGAATTTCCAGACAGACAAGCAATGAAGATGAAAGCTTTAGCCTTAGCGTTGCGTTGGCTTGATCTGCGTGGTCATTATCCTTAAACTGAAGCCCTTGAAAGTTAAGAAGCTTCAAATCCTCACCTCTGCATGTAGTACTTGTGGAGAGCATGAATGCTGGATCCCGTCGTTGCACAACTGTACTGTGGGTACTGCGAAAAAGCAACGGCACGGGTGATTCCGTCCCTACTCGACAAAAAAATTGCTTTAATATTCAACCATCAACCTAATTTAAAGTTGGACCCCATTTAAAATTACTTTTCCATTTGGTCCAGTGAATCTTCGGTAAGGGGATGAGCGTAGCGAAAACCCACGTAATGTTTGTGCGGTGCAGTTCCCGGAGAAAGTTCATCAAGTGCCTTGCACATCAGTTCTCCTTGTTTGTCTGTCCACTTAAAGATCGGTGATCCACCGCCGATTTCCGCGTATTTTTGCTGAATACTTGGTGTTCTACGCTTTGCAATCCATTGTCCAAGTCTGTCCTGCATCGGAAGCTGCATAATGTCACGATCCTGGAAAAGGCGAAGTAGAAAGTCTCCGACTTCATCGGTCGTCCGTGGCCCACCCATATTTAACATGAGGATTCCCGTGCCTTTGAACCGGCAGGGTTGGTGCTGAAATAGTGGTAGCTTCGTGGTCAGACTTCGGGCTAGGTATCGGGATTCCGCAATCATGATTGCTGATTATTCCGGAATTCTGAAATGCAAAAACAGGGTCGTATTAGTCAAACAAAAGCACATTTGCGGTAACAATGTATATTTAGTATATTCAGTCAATCAATCAAATTTATTTGAATTAAGGTGACGTTTTATAGACTTAAGTATAAGTGTTTAGAAGAGATAACAGGAGAAAAATAAATTATAAGTATTTGAAGGTTACAAAAGAATGTTAAATATGGAATTGAATCCTAGGAGCTACCTTTTATGAATTACAATTATAACTGGAAATTTCAGCGTTTTCCGGATTCGAAATTTGATTAGCCAGATCCAATATCTGAGACACACCGTCAACCTTGATTTAGCGACTGAAATCCCGCGACTGTAAGTTCTGCATTTACTAGAAGTTTGACTTGACACCCGGCAGCACTTATCTGGAACAATACTACACCTCCTGATGTTGGAAGTGTTTTATTTCAATTGCCCGAGAAGAGTATTCAATTCATTTTGCCATTTCACATGTTTTCCTTTAGAAATCCATGAACATGAAATAGTGGACGGCGTTTGGAGATCCAATTCAATGAGGATGAGACATGCAGCTTGAGAGGCTGAGACAAGAGCCAAAGCCAAAGAAACGCCAACTTTGATATATGCTTATTTCAACGACTTCGATTTAATTAAATTCAGCTTAAACTACAATACAAAACGCCAGGTGACCAGTAAACGTGACCCTTTCCAGGGAATGGGCATTGGGTATGCTGGCTGCACGTCCTTACAATTCAGAATTGCATTTATGCCTACATTCTGTAGAGTTACATAGACCGAAGAGTTAAATAGAAATGAAATTTGGTTTCCATGATTCCAGGTTGTTTCTGGCTAAATTTTTCCCTGGAAATGAGCGTCCGGCGATAATGAATCGCCGTAAATTGAGAGCGTGTGAAAAAATAAGTTTATGATTGATCCAAGTAACCAATAACCAAATATGTGTTAGATTAGTTTTGAATTAAATTTCTTTATTTTATGTCAGGTTTTTCTTTTATTTTGTCTGAATAAAACCGGGGCCCCGTACTAATTAGACGGTTTTCTATTTCCATTCCGTAGAAACTGCGTATGCATATAAACGCAAGCGAGCAAAGCTCCTCAGAGCGATAAACGAGCTTATAAATAGTAGTTAGGCATGTTCCAGAAACTTAAAATTTTCTGACTGGATGTTTAGATCAGAATTGGATGACTCAGAAATGTTTCGAGCCTCACTGATCTTAAGCGAATAGGGTCATTTTCTCTGGAGTCAAAGTGTAGGGCAATATTACAATTACAATAATATATGATACGTTTGGGTAGAAAGAACAGGATCAACAAATGTGGAGTTCTTTAAGGTAAGCGGTTACGAATTCGGGAGAGCAATTTCTGCATTAAATTTCTGAGCTCAGCGAATTTTGTGACTTTTAAACCCCAGGTTTAACATAGAAAAAATTCTTTAAATATTGAAAATCGATTGGAAATCAATACTTGGAACAAATTTCTGCTTTCCACTCATTGTCAATATTACTTCTGGACGTTGCTGCTGAACGCTGAAAACGGTTCAACATCATGGATTACTTCAAAACAGGAGCAATTCTTCTTTTTAAACTACCATGCGGCGTTTTAATAATTTATTTCCCAGTTTAGTAGGTACGCGGTAGCTGAGAAAGTTTGATCCAACAGGAAGGTGTGATCTTAGACGAAACCGAATTTTCAGGCTCTGATCGGTATCGGTAATCGGTACTGGATTCCTAGCCTAGCGTCTTAGCTCTAATTGAACTATTCGGGATAATCAAAGTTGTTGAGTTCAACATTTCAATTTAGACAAACCCTGTAAAATGTTTTGAAGAATCGTTCATTTTGTTTTTAGTAATCTCCAAGTCGTGTTCCGGTAAGTAAAGTTTCAGTTTCAGGAATCCGTACGTTTCGATACCAGGTATTGAGAATATCAAATCACTCATGGTTCCTCAATCAACTCCGAATCCCAAAGAAAGACGAAGTTGTTCGCAAGTTATTCAAGCTCTGAAGAACATCATGGATCATGGCGGCCCGTTAGTTGTTCGTGTACCGCTTCAACCTCGATAAGGCGGAGAGTAATGATGCGATGCGAGTACTGTACTAGGTTGGGTTCTAATTCTAATCCAAATCTATAAAAGCTCTCTCAAAATGGACGATTTAAAAGAAATTGTGCTAGCTTATTTGGAAAACAAAGCAAAACAATCGATGGGGCGTCATAATGCGTCACCTGTCCTGCCACTTTCGGTTAATTGAGTATTCACAACAATAAAGTATGAGCAGTCGAGCTCAGCTCGAAAATGTTTTAAATTCTCAATCATAAATATAACCTTCGAAGAAAAATACATATATGGTTACTTATGTTTGAAACTAAATTATGTTGAAATTAAACAGTCCTATAAACGGTCGCAATGTATTTATCGATTACAAACTGTTGTGTGCATATAATTTGTCTGCCTTCGACATAATCTATGTAACTATGTCAAGCCGTTACAGGAAATAAATTTACTTTTAACTGTGATTTTTATCCTAATTAACAACCTGATGCTTGGTAAACTGCATTTTGCTGTACACATGAAATTGACAGTATATTTCTGTTAACAATTAACTATTACTAAGAATTAGCATACACATTACATTTCTTTAGGTAGGTGTGCAAAATTGCAAAATGCATTTAGATAACGAAAAAATGCTTGGGCAAAAAAGGGAGGCGTGTCCGTGTCTATGTAGAGCTAAAGAGCATGACGTGACGTGGGCTATTATTGTGCTTGCATAGAAGTATTGGCGTGGGAAAGGGCAAAAAATGAAACACGTGTTCACTGCTTGTTGTTCGCAATAAAAAAATTTTTCTATCAGCGATACACAGAAGAGCAGCATAGTGTGAAGGAATTACGTAACTTCAAAGTTGTGACGGCGGAGCGGACCATGGACTGGACCCTTCTGTTTCTGTTCCCTGACAATCGTCACTGACTCTGACCCAGTCTTCAAGTGACGGAAATAGAGCAGAACCCGCTCGCTCTTCCGTTCACGGGGTCACTCCGCCTATAAACACGTCACACGTCAAGAAAAAAAGGTAAACAAACAAACCAAAATTCAAAATCACTAGATTATTCCTTGTTCCATAATCTAATTCATGCGATATATGCGGAGAAGTACATGGCATGTCAACAAGCTCAAAGACGTCTAGCTACAAACGCAGTCACTCTCTTAAATTAGAGATTACTTGACCTGTGACGCGTACGTACCTGCGTACACGATTTTTTGGGAAGGTGCAGGCGGCTGTGTTTAAAGGCGATTCGAATTACCTATTTTCCTATACGAATGCTCGTACACTTAAGACTTGGGACGTACGGCTTATCTGATATTTGCGTGTCCTTCAACTCAATGCGTTTATAAGACGTAAGTCTCGTTTGTCTTTTGCCAAACAGATTAACTTGAAGTTGTTAGTGGAACAGAGCCAAGACCGACCGCGACTGCTCAGTCCAGAAATCTGAAAAAACTGCGAACCCTCACGTGGTCATGACCATACTTCGTCAACTGACTTCTACTGTCAAGAATTGCGGTGTCCGAATTCACTTCAGTATTTGTAATTCTCGAGGATTATCCAAGACTTGTACGGAATATTTTCCAGGGAGTCGACTTGGCTCCCTCTCCTGCCACGAATCTCTCAAGGGACTCACTCCCAGTTCATGAAGGTTCCAGAAATATTCAACCTTCTTGCCTTCTTCCGATCTTGCTCAAGTTGAGCTTCCACAAAAGACTGGATCCTGTTTCAGTTGCTCCAATCCTTGACTCGGTTCAACTGCAGACTGCTGGCTTCCAAGGCAGGATGAGGCCACCGGGAGTCGCTCATAATTGGGACCTTCGGTCCGTCAAGCCTTCCGATATCGCCTCAACGACAGCCGAAATTATTGTCCACCTTCGGTATCTCTTTGATCAAGCAGCAAACTCCAACGAGATTAATTTCGAGAATCTGTTGAAGGTACCGATGTTGTTAACTATTTACAAACAATGAAAGCTCTGCTTGTTAACTTTGACATTCAATTTTTATTTGGGTTACAGCCACTTTTGGAAGCGTATCGCTACAGTTTTGCTATGGGCTCCTTGGTAACTTTTCCACGGCATGTGGCCGAATCGGCGGAATTACGCATGGCAGCTTCAGAAGCTGCTAAAGCTCTGGATGACGCTAGTGTGGAAATGAACATGCGAAAAGACGTTTTTGACCGTTTAGTTGCGTACAAGGAGACCGTTAGTGAGGCTGAGAACTTGAGTCCAGAGTATGCAAGATGTCTGGAGAAGATCATACACAACGGTCGCAGGAATGGTAAAAAAGCATTGATCTTACTTTAGAGCTTTTA
>VNWX01000309.1:0-24678 GCA_009869905.1 Ceratophysella communis
TTTGGTCGGCTAGCCGTTTTAGCCGCGGCTAAAGATCTTTAGCCGGCTAGCCGAAAACCAAATATTTAGCCCATGACCAGGGCTAAAGCTTCCTACATGTCCCACCCCTTGAATGTTTACATATTCCGCGTGGCTAAGGCTTAGCTGTTAGCCGATAATTTGGCTAATGGCTAAGATTTCCCATCTCTACCTGTAACGTGAAAGTTACGTATGGCAATGGAAATACAGAGGGTACTTGCGAAGGTGGAACATCGGTAGGTCTCTGCCTTCAGCTACTGCTGTCCCAATCCGAGTTTGTTTTTTACTATTTACTTCTCCAGAGGTTAGCTCACTTCTAACCTATTGGAATTTTCTATTATTACCACAGTGTGCTAAAACGGGAGAGGACTGCGATAATGCATTGAAGTGCTGTGACAAGATGAAGGATACTTGCCGGGTTTATAAACGGGAACGTGGTAGAGACATAACGAGATGCGAAGCGGTAATATTTGCTTATGAACGACATGTGCGGGCTTTGTTGTTGTCCTTAAGACAAGTGAATCACACATAAGCCCAAAAGTTAACTGAACACGATAATGACAAAGGGAACATCATTTCGCTTTCTTATAGTGCAAGAAAGAGGGCGATGGGTGCGGTGAGAAGGACATTAAGGGCAAGGGCGATCTAGCACCCTGCTGTGGGGCGCTCAAGTGTACAGAAGGAGCAAAAGATCAGCAAACCGGAGGCAAGGGTACTGAAACCAACCGAAATCGAAAATTCTTTTGTACGAAATAAAATAATGATTGGCGCCTTACGCTTCTCGAAATGGAAATAATTACATAGAGGTTTTACGGTTTTGTCATGTAGCAATTTGAATATTCCTGGATCCTAACATTTAAAAAAAAATCTAAATATTGGAAATAAATATTGTTCGTGTTTTAAAATGGCGCACTGTGCGTTCTACCTAAGGTTCGGGCTTAAGCAATACGGTCGCTGTGCTTTAATTCATACTGTTGTTGTAATTTAGAAGTTTGTAAACAGGAAGACTATATAAGTCGACGGGTTCATGTCCACTATGGGGTGAGCGCGTGCCACCACCCTTCCAGAGCATTCACTTTACAAGAATGTAAATAAGTCGGAGTTCGAGTAAATCGGGCCCAACAGTCGCTTTATTGACGGGTGGGTATCCGAATTTCATCATTATAACAGGCGTAAAATAAAGTAGATATGGATTCATCTTGAGCCCAGCCAAACTGTTCTATCCGAACCGCGGTAGAGCCGACGACCGCTTCTTATTTTAAATAGGAATTCAGGAATCGATAGGACGAAACGAAACTTTACTCGACCTGATTTTTAGAGCAGACAACTGCATAGCAGACAGTACTCTATCAGCATCTTTGTTACACAAAGACCTTTTAACCCAGGTATTTGTCACTGTAGAAGCAGTCCTAGGCTTAGTTAAGCCAGGCGAGACCAAAGATTTTTAGCCAAGAAATGGGCATTAATTGCCTAGTTTGTCAAAGTCAGTCGTTAGGGTAGTCCTGAGGCTCGAGACGGGCGAAAGCAGAGCATTTGTTAAGCCTTAGCTGCGTCCTGGCTGTACATTGAGCATTGAGCCTTGAAACGACAGAAGGGCCTTCGAAATCCGTCTGTGACACGCTCGATTTTTAAATTAGTGTAATTTGGATATTAAACGAGCAAGGAAATCGATAAAATGCATCAGGCAGCAGACTTACTCCTGAATCGGAAATCGGGACCCATAAGCGTTGTCTCGGGACAGTATGGCCGGATACGATAGAACATGCTATGTATTGTCCCGGGAAATTAACTGTGGGCTCATCTTACAGCCCAGCTAATTTTCTGTATGGTCGACCCCGTATTCGTGAGGTTATCTCTGTCAAGGGAGCTAAAACTTGAGCAACAGACGCTATTCCCTTTTTCCCAAGTTTTGCAAAACCCCAAAGAAACAAGAGAACTGTGTGCAAGCTGTGGAGTTGGAACCATCCGCATGCTTATGTCTCTATTTGTATGCAGAGACATGGGGATGCATTTAGAGAATTAGATGCAAGGCATTTTGAGGAGAAAAGCAGCGAACTGGCTAGGAGAAAGTAACCCACAAGTGATAGTATGGACTACCAAATGTTTAGCTCTCTATTAGACCCAGATTTGTATTC
Organism: Ceratophysella communis; assembly: GCA_009869905.1. NCBI lineage: Eukaryota > Metazoa > Arthropoda > Collembola > Poduromorpha > Hypogastruridae > Ceratophysella > Ceratophysella communis. The sequence goes on from VNWX01000309.1 coordinate 2,154, forward strand.
CGAGACTATTCATCATTCTGCATGCTATTCTCTGCTTCGCTCAAATACAGAAAAACACATTTGCCTAATCCCATATCTTCAGGACTCTGTCCTCAAAGAAAGCAGAGATAATAAAACTCAATATTAATATTAAACCGGAATTATGGTTTATGGCATGATAAAGCGGGTATTTGGATTCACTATTTCGAAATATTTCACAAGGCTTTATCCCCCAAAGTCAGTTAAATTTACGAAGTAAGAAAACATGAAAATCTGACCTAAAGTTTTGGACTGAACTCGTAAAAAATATGGGATGCGCCGATAGAAAAACAGGAAATTTAAACCTTAAAACCCCCAATTTTTTACCAATTTTTCTTAAATTGCGTTTCCAGAAAAATTGCTGTTTTTCCAGTACTGTCGCGTAATACTCATTTTATATGTGACTCTCCATCCAGCCTTAAAGTGCTTCCCTAGATACGACCATAATTCAAGTAAATAAGAACTAAGGTAATGTAGATTTAGCTTTGAGTTTTAGTATTCGGGAAATGAAGCCATTGAAGGTAGGAACATCATAAACTCTTGTTTTCTCTTACGTCTAGGAAAAGAGCTCTTTTGAATTCAAACAAATAAAGGGAAGAAATGAATGTCGTTTTCTATTATTTATGTATAATGTGAGTGTAGTTCTGGTGGACGTGGGGAAATGGAGAACAGAAGTACTTTTAGAACTCAAGCTGAATCGATGAATAGCGTGGTTTACTTTCATACGCTTTTCCTATTTATTTCTCGGTCAAGTCAGACTACATAAGTCTACTTACAAAGCGTAAGCGAACACACAAAAACCAGAGATATTTATGTAAATCCACGTGGACTCAAAGCTCGAGCTCAATTGATCAAACCAAGCAAGGAATATTTGTAGAAATTCTACGCAAGAGCTTAATGCTTTCTCTTAGGGAACATTTCTAAAGGATTAGGTTGGTTTGGTTCCTGGATTTGGACATTAGCGGATATATTCCATGTATATTGTAACTCGCAATAAATGTGTTGTCACGCTTCGCATCCGCAAGCCGTCCTAAAAATCAAAAGGGCTCTGAAATATGGGCGTAGCGATTCCATTTAAGGTCTTGATCCGCCTTTTGTGTACCACGCATTTAAATGCCTAACAAGAGACAAGACTCCTAAAAATCGTTATTTAAAACAATAAAACATTTTTTAAAAAATAGTTACCTTATTTTTTATCTAAAAAGCGGTAAAATCGAAATGTTTTTGATTTTCTCGTCCATTTCACATGAATAAAATCAAAAAACCTAATTTATTAGGTGATTTTCTATAGAAAAATTATGATTTTATGAATTCCTCGGTTGGTAAATATTTACCCCAGGTGAAAAACGAGGAACCAATTAAAAATTCTGGATATATTGCACCAAAGCCTTGAAAAAACTAACGATTCCAAGCCTAAAATAAAAAGGCATCTTTAAACTTAAATTTGACGGAAACCCCCTAATAATAAATGGCTCTCACACTCCTCGCCTTTTGTTTATTACATGGCTCTAATATGGAGAAAGTTAGGTTTTATTTGAAAAGTTTACAGCTGAGACTGTGGGCAAAACATATATGGCTTTAGTGCCACATGTCTGTCAGGGACTGAGATAAGGTAATATGCTCGGCTGTTCCGGAGAAAGCTAAAAAGGAAATAAATGGCTAATGAAATTACTGTCTAGGGAAGGAAGTCAGGGCTGTATGCTCGGCCAGTGATATTTATCAGTGACATTTCTCGAAGCAAGGGCCAACATTTCCCCCAATAAATGAGGATTTTGCACTGTTTAAACTTTCCATGGCAGAGCAGAGCCCTACAAAAACCTGATCAGCTCATTAATACGCATTTAACCTGACACGCCGCTTGCATACGTAACCAAACACATTAAATTTTTAAATGCAAACAAACAGAACACGCAAGAGCAATCAAATTAACACGATTACACACGCAAGATTTCACAGGCCTCACACACACAAAGAGACCCACACCCGCTTTCACCAACAGAAAGCACCCTAAATACATAATTACACAGTAGATAAGCATTAAGCAAATAGCCTCCTAACAGAATGTAGTACATGAGCTCTCCTAATTGTGTACCTCGCAGAGGATTAGACTAATCTCCTTCAGCAAGACATCGAAGCCTCTCTGCCCTCAGCTCCCTTTTCAAAGAACTCAACATGGCGTTCGCAGCTGCTCGTATGATAATGAAAGACAAGAGACCGGCCCCAGTCCGTCCGCCAAAGAAGCTGACGAGAGAAGAACGATCACGCTCACGATCTAAGGTATACATAAACTTATATGTTTTCATAAATATTTATGACTTCATTGTAATAACCGTAGCTCAATATAATGAACCAATTGCTTAGGCTTATGAAAGGTAGTAGTCGTAGTTTTGCTTTCGATTGGGAAAGGTACGGGTATACCGGCAGAAATCGAATTTTACTTTCACCGGAGAAAGTCTGTGGATATACTGGAGCCTATTAAGCATGTCGAGAGCCCATCGAACTTCCGAGCACTTACCTGAATTAAGTACCAACGGATTTTGAGTACTCCACCCTAACAAGGAAAATTACTGAGTCCAAGCGACCCAGCCCATATGGAGAAAATCTACTTTCTCTCCTTGAGCTGATGAGTTCTCGGCAGAAGACGGGGAAAAACTTTCAGCAAATGGGCAAGCACTTTGAGTCCAAGCCTTTTGTATTTCTCGTTTTGCCTCCTTGAGCACGTCTTTTTATAAGAAACTGTATGCCGGCTTCTAATGAGGGATTTAGAGCAGAGAAGGTTTGATGAGCGGAAGTGATTTGGTCCGTACATGAAGTGACTCAAGAAGATTTTTAACGAGCTCTCCCCGCTCGTCCCTGTCATGTCACGCTCTGCTGGTCGATGGACAGGACAGAGAGGGCTTTGGAGACGAGCATTGTAGATGTCCAAGGACTATTCTATGTATTGTGGTTTTAGACTCTGTTCGGCAATTAGTAGTCCTCACTGACCCGTGAAATCATTTACTATTGAAACCCATTCAGTGTAAATACTGCAGTACTTTTAGATGACTCTGTAGTGCCTCGTTTAGTCTCTAGGCCTTGTTTCAGAATTGAACGGAAACTACTGAGCTCACTCTCTTCACTCCTCAAGTTCTCTCTCGTAAGTGTCTGCACTCATTTTAATGGGCAGATGGGAACGGAAATGGAATTCCAGGTTTAAGAGTTGAGCAAATATCATATTAAATACTCAGTAGCTTAGGGACTAGAACCAGTGCCTCCAGCTTCCAAGTCTCGACACAGTTTTCGTGTTAGTTTAAGTAAGGGACTACATATATAATTAGAAAACTCAAGTGGAACTTTGCCGGTATTTGATTTACAATGCTGTTTTGAGCTGGGAGAGCCCTTCTCTCTCAACCTGGAGCACGACAGCTGCACTCAACCGGATTAGTTCAATGGTGAAAGCAAAGTGAAAGCACCTTTTAACAATAGCAGTGAATCAAAAGGATTCGAAGCTGGAACATTTGCTCATTTCATTATTTCTGGTCCATAGTCTTATTGAAAACTTCAGGCTTATGCTCAAGAATATAAAATAATTAGCCTTAAGTGTACACAGCAGTCCCATTACAAATATCAATAAGATGTATTTCTCATTAACACGTGACCCTATGGTTCCGTTCCCAAGCCCTACATCACGAACTCATATCTCTCTAACCCTTGCCTTCGGCAATGGGTAAGGAGTACTAGGCTCTCCCCAACTTCGTCTAGACGCTGGGGATTCGTATCCATCCCGAAGGCTTTGCATTAGGAGCTGCAGAATATCCGTGTGTGGCTCCTGGCTCGGCTTAGCTCAGCACAGCATGCTTTCACCACTGCTCTCTCACTCCCTTCCTTCCTCACCTAATAAAAAGACGGAAATGGAATTGGAGCTCCTTAGCTCCAGAATAGACCATATTTCAGGAGCAGGGCTGGGTGCCTTCAAGTTTACTTACATGGAAACACTCCTCAACCTGTAGAGACCTCTCAAGCCTACAACATAGATACACATGCAGACTTTCATATTACCATTTAATGAAGTCGTTACGGAAAATAATCTCGTTTGTAAGATCCACCCCCCGCAATTAACTTAATAAGCTCAAACACTTTGGTCCGTGCTGAGCTCTGTTATTAGCAGAATTTGGGCTTCCGTCGACTTTCTGGGGTCTCGTTTTAATTACAGATTCCACATATTACGTCAGCTGTAAGCAAGCCACCTGGTCTTATAGCCTGAACAAGATCTGAAGTGAAAGGTGCTATTTTTATCGACACTCTTTTACTCAAGTCTTGTAGTCCGGTAATGCGTCTTGCCCTGTCCGAATAGTTCTTATCAAGGAAAGCGACCCAAGACATGTTTCATAAAGTGGCTCCTAATCGCTCATGTCGTAGCCCTTAAATACTGGTCAAAGTAGTTGAACCCTATTGTGCTCTTATCTTATGACTGAGCCGTCACGGGATAGTGTTAAAGTACGACGACATGTTTCTAAGATTTTCTGTGGTGAGAGATAAGCCCTAAGTCTAATAGCCAAGTCCTGCCCAAGACCTGAATTCGTGTCCACAGAATGAAATAGGTACACTGAAAAAATGAAGCAGAATTGACCTTTCTTTCCAACTTCCAACTTAAGCCTTGGTCTTTTGTAGTTTGAAGCGGTAACAGCTAGACTTTATGGGTCTAATGTAACATTATTATACTCCACTATATTCTACGTCCGGTTGTATGTGCGGTCAACTGGGTCAATTGTCCCTTTACTTTAGGTGAACTGTTTATCAACATCGAACATCAAATTTGAAAATCTAGACTAGACCTAACCAGTTTTAGACTAAAAATGCGAGTTTTTGTCTTTTAAATTATCCATGTCTAATTGTTGATACGAAACCATCCGAGCAGAAAACTCGAATTTCTGCTTGAAACCCTAAACCCCTAAAAGCCTTTTAAAAAACTCAAACCCTGTTGCCTCAGGGCCGGACTCCGGCCAACTTTCCCCATATGTCTGTACGTACATACACTCTCTATAGAAAATTCAGGGAATAATGCGTATGTATTCCCTGCAGGTTGTCTTTGGGTCTTCTGGGGAGTATGTCTCCAAGGAGACGTCCTTTTGTCGTTCGTCCGCTTGTGAAGCATGCCGAGTTTTTATCCAAGCATGACAGGAGTCCCTGCTAACCCGCCGTTACTTTACGCAGCCCATGGTTTTCTCCTGCTGTTGCTTTCCCTCTTGTTTTGGCCATGTACAGAGCTTGTACGTCCGTTCGTCTCCGGCTTGTCCCCCAATCTACCTAGCCTCTTGTACCTATTCATCCATATATATTTCCCAGACTTCATTTGAGCCCCGAATCAATTCCAGTTCATTCATTGAGCAAGTGAGACGCCTGGTTCGAGGCTTCTAGTTCCTACTTCCACTTTAGTTATTTCCTCTAGTCTAGCCGGCTTCCCTTTTCGTAGTGTGTACTGTAGTCAAGCAAGAAAACTTTCACCGGTTTCAGGAAATTTGGGACTGAGCACGAACAAATGCACACGCTACGCTCAAGTAGTTTCAGAGTAGTTCTAGACCTACATAATTACTGACATGTAGATCCTTGTCACACGCAACAGTCTCCGTTTTTTTGGTATCCAATTCCCTACCCGCCTCTTTGAGACAGCCTGTCATTATTCACACACAGGCCGGAATCAGTTAATCAGGGAGTGAGAACACTGACACGGCATGACAAGGCTGCGCAGGTGACGAGCATAATTACAGGCTCACAGGAGTTTCGAACCTTGTTTCTCTCTTTGTACAAGTAGTTAATTGAATATTAAAAAACTTTTTAGCACTTTCTCTCTGAAAGTGTCTGGACGGATGTCATCGTCACTTACTTTCCCTTTTGTTCCTGTCAGTCCTTTTATTATTTACGAACTCTGTCTGTAAGCAAAAACTTTCTCTTTACCTACCTCATTATTCCGAAGACGAACAAAAGCCTTCCGGCCTCTGTTCTTTCCAGATGCCTCTGTTTCGAAGCTCAGTTCTGATCATACAGAGGCTTTGTAATCCGAACTTGCATACGACATTCAAAAACGCGCAAATGGTATCTAGTACTCTAGTAACATAGCAATTTAAGTCCAACGTGCTTGACCCAAATTTCCTCGCTTGACTTGTCACACACTTTAATTCGGCATGACTAGATTATTTATTTAGTATTGTTAAATTAGTTCTCAATTACTTCGCTTCACTCAGTAAATACTTATTGGCTTGTTTCTTTCACTTTTTCTAGCTCAGTAGAGTAGAGAGTTTGTAGTGCTACAGATGAGCCTGCTACTTGATCGAGAGAGATCCGCTGTTCCTGTACTGTAGTGCATTTGGTTCTGAGTGCGATGCCAGAAGGACTGACCCGATCCAAGACTTCCAGTGTGTGTTCCTTAGCACATAAGTATGCATGAATGAACAGTTGGATGAGCTTCTGTCCCACCACTCCGTCCAGTACAAAATACAAACATTTTTATAAACGGAAAGAGAAAGCACGGACGGAGAAACTCGTCTCAAGACCAAAAAATGAAGATTGTCTGATTCACGGCCTACACTCACCAATACGCTATTTAAGCCTTCACGCATCGCCAACATCCACTAACTATTAATGTCACGACAGACTGCACCTGCTTCAAAATGTGCGAAAACCCCAAAGTTATCATAGAATTACATACGTACTTCCGCTTAAACTCTCCCTTTGTAAATAATTGAGATATGGGAAGAGCAGCCTGGTCCATTCAGCATATTAGCCCCAAGTCTCGGCTCGTGATTGTCCTCGTGGTTCTACTCGGGGTTTCAAGATGGTTTCCGTTTCGTAGTTTCAACGCCAGCAAACTAACGCCAGAGTAAAAACAGAAAAGTTTACCAAAATGAACTCTCAAGTTATGGTCCAGTAGTTTGTGCACCCCAAAATCCCAACTAGGATCTGGAGAAAGTCAACATTTTCCCCCGACTTCCACACAAACAAGCCCAAAGTTTTTGTAGTTGAGAGCCACCAGAGTTCAGTATGCATGCCGGCGTTATTTCTCGTAATTTGGTAGGTAACCCTTTTTTAAACTTTTTCTGTTGTGTCGTCCGAGTTTGCTGAGCTAAATGCTATCTAGAGCCTTGCTTTGTTTCTGATGGACCCTACAAGAAAATCCAAAACAAAAAATTCTGTTTTCTCCACCGTGGGACAAAAAATTGAACCCGTATGCAGTCTATAATTGCCAAAATCCCTAAAAAAAAGTTTTGACGATCGATCATGAAAAAATAAAATAAGAAAATGTTTTTTTCCGGGGATTGATGAAGTTGGGAATATGGGAAGGTAGGAACCCGCTGCTGGCTTTAGGTTTTTTCTTCACTTTCTTCAGATAAGAAATATCCGTCGTCAGGAAGTCTGAACAATTGAGAAGTTTGATACATTATATTTCTTATACATTTTTGAAAGTTTTTTTCTGACGAAGATTGTCAGGCAGAGCCAGATGACAGGCTAGGAGAAAGCCTACCGCTTTCACCGCTCTACCCTGCACGTTGCTTTTCAAATCCCTTTGGCAATTAGCTTGGGAATACCTTGTGTAATTCTAGCAGCTTTATTGATCTTGCATGGAGAAAGTTTTCGATCACTAAAAGTCCTGTAAGCAATTAGGCTTCAAACGAAAAATACCCAAGCGATTACGCACAGATGCTTGGCTTTGGCTATGATGATATTACTCGTACATATGAAAACTAGACACAAAGGTAAATATCAATATCACGGATCGACTGCGCTATGTAATTGGAGCCAAGAGATTGGAATCGACAGAACAGATACACAGACGTCAGGGTAAACACAATGGACTAGGGCTATTGCGGAGACGCCCAATGACAAGTTAATGATACCTTGGGTTTTCCATAGAGGATTGGGCGGGCGTAATACTTTATTACATAATGGATTCTGTCGATCTCAGTTCTCGGTACACAATTCTGAAAGACGCAGATCAAGACAAGCTGAAAGAAGGATTCTTAATAATGTCAAACCGATAGGGAATTAAATACGGACGAGTTTCTATTGCCAATTTTCGAGATCCGAGTAACCCGATACTTGCATACAGAAAAGGCTGCTGTTGCAGAAAAGCCTGTTTAGAATTAACAAGGTACCTGGATAGAATTTCATGTAGATTTTATTTATTTTTAAACCGAACAATGGCATGGGTTGATAATTCGGAAATTCTGATTTACGGATCTGCTTTGTCAACGTGACAAAATTTCATTTTCAAGTCCGCGTTATTAAGAATATTGTCCGAATTCATCCTGGGCTTCTCAAACCGTCCATCGTACCGAAAAATACAGGAAAACGCACTCCATTTAACAAAATCGATGCAATTCCCTAATTTTAAAATTATCCTAGTACCGTTTTCTCCAAAGACAAAACGTAATTTCTCTAATATTCCGCTCTACGCTGATTTTTCAATTTATATTCGTATTCGCTCTTTTTGTAGCTTTTCGGAAATTCCAGCTAGCCAATTTATTCCTCTTCTCCACCAGGGAAAAGGAACAATCTAATCTGAATTTTCTGACCGATAAATCTTCCGCCGAGTTTTCATCTTTTCACCCATTTTCTGGCATGAGACTTGAAGGATAAAAAATCATTCACACTTTTTCAAGCTTTAGTCTGACTTTCTCCTTCGCCTTGCCTCGTGCCCACTTTATTATGAAATCCTTATATGTAAATAAGGTGAGTTGGAGATGAATCAAAATCAAAAGACCAGGGAAGAAAGACCGCTCTCTCGTCTCTGTCTTTCAAGTGGAAGCGGAAGCTCAGCTGGAAGTTGGAAATTGGATTTTTCCTACACATTTACATTATGATAAGATCTCCCTGAGAGACGACCATCATCCAATCCACAGATTACTTTTGTATATTTTCCCACTCTAAAATCAGGCTTGATTGTCGGCAAATGGAAATTAGACGAGTCGGTCTGAGTTTCTGCGACAGTTGGGCTTATGATATTCAGTCACACGGCATTTGGGTGAAAGTCAAATTTTTTAAATTTTCAAATTAAAGATAGGCCAGAGCTCAGCAAGCTAGCATACCTGTCGTGTGATGTCTAGGACGAGGCAATGAGCATGTATCGCACGCCCACTTTCATACGACATTTTCTGAATTTCCGTATACGAGTAGAAGACGACGGAGAAAGTTACGAGAATTAAAGATCGTCGGTAGGCTTTCCCTGCAGAAACACTGTTTTTTCGCTTGTTTTCTCTTCCCAGTCCCCGGCGAGACCTAGGTTTGTAGGTGTGCGTCGGGTCCTAGTCCTAGTAAATGCAAAGCCTGTCTTGCGGTTGAGACTAGAACATTCGAATGCTTGTAATGTCGGGAAATGAAACCTGCCTGGGCTTGACAGGCTGCGGCGCAGACAAGTTGTAGCTCCAGCCAGGCACCAGTTGGAATTGATGACACTTATTGTTTGTAGATTTATGTAAAATCCGAGGGAAGAGGAAGTCTGCACACTAAAATCGCCAAATCCAAAATACAAGGATGTTCAATTTTTTTGTCATGCTGTCAAAAATCTTTAAAATGTTGGAGATAATTTAATCCATGTAATCCAAATTACCTCGGGTTAAGCATTTCAAATCAGGCTGCTAACGGATCGATTGTCTAGCTGGAAACCTTCCTGGCAGATCAGAGCTGAGCTTTTACGAATTTCAGCTTTGGGCCTTGAGCTGTGTTTGTTCTAATCGAATGTGAATACTTTGTGATTCGTGACGTGTGTCGGTTGTTAGTAAAACCACAGACATCAAATGTCTGATCCCATCTTGAGTGCGTAACAAAAGATTTTCAATTTGTCGAAGGGAGAAGTAACGGGGGAGCTTTCATCTCCGCCGCCCATTCATTCGATTTCACATGAACTCCAGGTCAATTCGATCACGGTCAAGTTAACTAGAGGTCATTTAGTATGAAGCTAACGTGTCGTTTCGGACAATTGGACTATTGTTTCCAGCCAGGGTTAACTGTCAGATAATTTGGCACGCCAGGAACGTTAGGACCCGTTGACCGGGGTTCAAAAGGCAGTGAACCATTTACTTGGGAACGGCACTGCGTGTGTTGTGGCTGACAAGACCCAAGAGAGAAAGAAGGATTCACATGCAAAATGGGATGGATTTAAACGTAATCTCATGAATGGGTCGTTTTTCGCACTCGAGGCGAGCGAATTTCTCTTACCAGGATACACTTCTCCCGACAGTCTGTAGTGCTTTACTTGTGCCGAGCTGTGATTCGATTTAATTTCAAAAGGAATCAAAACTTCGATAGAACTCAAACCAACAGCCAGACCGAAGCTAGCCAGACACCACTGAAGAAGGCAGTGAGCTGGAGAAAATGAGTTGCAGACGATCATAAAAATAAAATAAAACTTGATGTTTGTGAGCCAATGAAAGGGAACCCAATCAAAATGAAATGTAAACTCCATTTCAACAACTTTCACACTGCATTTTCACTTTCAGGGGATCTTCAAAGTAGGAAAATAATGTACGAGGGAAGGCAAACTAATTCGGATTCAATGTCAAGTGAATAAATTAGCCTTGCCGACGAAATGTAGCTTAAACTTTGCTTTTGCATGTTGTTTATGCGCTCGTCTATATCTACGTACCTTTTAATTGAAATTTGAGCTATGTGCTACGCTGACTTCAAATAAAGTCCAATTTGATCAAAAGTCGTCAACGCTGCTGCTTGATGCGTCCAATCTTGCACTAGTCGTTAGACGACATTTTAGTATCGATTTTACAGCTTTTTCCGTAATTGGAATCAAATGATATTACCTACTGCCTTCTGCTGTGAACAAAAATGGTCAACTGTAAGTATATTTTATTTGCACACTGTCCATGTTTGCCTGAAGATCAGGTGCCTAGCCTGTATGGTACATGTCGCTGGAATTCAATTCCATTGCATTGTACAGATTAAAAATTTTGAGCCCATAAACAAAAGCCGTAATTTAATGTGAGACTGGGCTTTGACGCCGATCGTTAATAAAGGCAATCAAGATCTAGGTTCAACATGGAGTTGTGAGAGTTGAGATGAAACTGCTGCTGCTGTAATTTTCGATTTTGAGTTGAAACGAATGCTTCAACGAAACTAATCAGGATTTGGGAATGATGTACGACTGCTTTTTGATTCTAGGCTCGAGGCAAGCCGACTGAAGTGGGTCAGAAGGGAACGGCAGGCCCCAAAACCCCAACTTTGGCCCCCAAGAATAATCACCAGGGTAAAAACGGACAGAAGCCTCCACAAAAACCGCCTTCGGCTCAAAAGGGTCAAGTCAAGGCACCGCAGAAGATTCCTCCTGGAAAAAATGGAAAGAAGCAGCTGAAGAAGGGACAGAGGCATCAGCAGTATGACCTCATTGTCACCATTGATCTGGTAAGCACTTTTACCTTTATAAATTCACGTATTTGCAACAATTCCATTTGTCAGACTCTCGACACAGCATACCTTGCATAACCAGCATTCCGTGCGTGGTAAAAGCAGGCAGTTTCACTAATAAAGGTGTCGGTAGAAAATACTTTTCCACCAGCCAGACGAGGTAGACGCCTCGATAGAGCATCCAGGCCAGGCGTCCAGACAGACGCCTTGTTTTCACTATTTGGCCTCACGCCGAGCTCTTCCGCAATGGCAATAGAAATCGAAAGTCCATCTCATACTTAAGAAGAAAAGAAATCTCTTTCGTCCAAACGCACCTTTCTTCCCAAACTTTCATTGTCAATATTTCTACAAGAAAAACCCATTACGAAAAGAACGGAGCCCATGCCGTGCCTTTGGTTTCAGCACCGAACCAGCAGACTTCTGACCGAGAGATAAGAGAGAGAATCACTCGATCGACTGAAGAGTCTCGTCTTCTTCCTTCTTTTGTGGCTCGTCTGAAGCGCTTACTCTCATTTCCGTAACCGGAAATCTAAGATCTCGGCATAGCTCGCACTTGCCAGTTTCCTAGTACCCGAATCAAAAATTGTCGGCGGCGAAATGACCAGAGACGCTAGGATTTAAGAATGTCTCTTCGAATTGGGAGAAGAGTTTGGTTTGGTACCCAAGAGTTTTGCGGCCAGGAATGCTCTCGATTGGATTTTGAGTCAAATTCTCAGTGCTCGATGTAGAGCAGGGATAAGTCTATCTTCCGAGTCAGTCGACTGATCTTCAGTCCTCTTTCCAACTTCTGACATGTCCGAAGAGATTTACGGAAATACACTGCGTACAGCTTAAATTTCCTGTAGATAACAATACCAATTCTGTATAGAAGATAACTATTAAAGTATTCAAAATTAGGATTTTGTGTTATGCCCAAAGGCAGATTGAAAATTGAAAATAGCCGTGATTAGCTGCCTGAGGCCTATTTAGAGTTGACACGCTGTTAAATTACCCTTAATGCGATTGCCATATGTTTAAAACACACTTCAGCGAAAAACGAATCAACACCACGTCACTCAACATGTGACTGCCTCCGTAATGCGTCCCACTTTACTCAATCTCAGTGTGTCTTAAAATATCTTTGTGTGATTCGCGCATATCCAAGTAATATACACAATGCAGAAGCATAGGCATAGGCAAATGCGAATAGAGCGGGACCGAAAATCCGACTAACTCCCGGGCTGCTCAAGCCGAAATCCCGTATCCTATTCATCTACCGAGTTTAGTTTTTTTCCAGCTCGGGAAGTTTTAAATCCCTTTGCCTATTTTTTATTTCTAAATAGCATAAGCCAAGCCATCGTAGAATAAGAAACTTTTTGCGTTTTCACTGAGGTGTAGTGACAGTTCCACGGCAAAATAAAACGCTCAATTGGGCCTTGACAGCTGTCCCTGTCACTATTCGTTAAAATTCACTTAAATCCTAGCTCTAACCGTTACATCCTTTGCTACGGAGACTTTCCAACTTAAGTGCTCGTTCAAATATCATTACAAATTACAACTCGAAGACAAAACTTCAGCATGTTTCGAGATTGCAAATAAGGAGACGCTCAAATTGACCTAGAACAGCCAAAGTTAGCTAGTGACATAATAAATAGAACTTGGGCTTTGGAAGGGACTCCCTGGGAATTCAGGTAAGTTTCATGCCATTTCTCCAACTTGATACCAGAGATACGAAGCTCCATTAGGCAGGCAAAGAAATGGTGATCTGCAGGTAAGCCCAAGAAACGAAATAAACAGTACCCTATTTCGCATGAACCAAGTTTCCAAAGCCTTCAGCTTGACAGTTCTTCAAGGCTCTGGAGAAGCATTTATCTCGCCTGGAAACCCCGAGTCGTATTAAACTTTAATTGAATGCTGGAGCCTTTCACCTCTTTTCCAGTTCTTGGCAACATGCTGCAAGGATAATGTTTGACTGTAGAAAAGGCACATCAGCACACATAAATGATAAGTACTGCATATTATAGGTTATTTATATAGTCTTCCAGCCATTTCACATGCTCGGGTTTACGAAAAATTAATCAAAATAACTTCGAACAAATTACAGCCCAATAGGTTCCAACGCCACAATTTGCATTGAAAAACAGGAAAAATTTATATGATTTAGACGTACTTATCAGATTTCAGCGAAAGCAGTGAAAGTTGAGATTCTAAGGCTCAAACATTGCATGCTAGACTTTCATACAGTAGTAGCTTACACTGCAGAGATAAACCTATACACGCATAGATAGTATCAATGAAACCGGTCATTTCTCATAATAAAAGCTCGTAGGCGGAAGTCGTAAGAGAGACCGTTTGGTCACACAAACTGGACTTGGTCCATATGGAAACTTCATACTTAAGGGCCAAAGACTATTGTCCGAACTGCAAACCTTATCCTTCCTTCCTCCAACTCCTAATTCTTCTGCCTCATAAACTTTCTCTCTACTGAGATAACCCAAAGGCAGACGAGCAGGACAATTCTGAATTGAGAATTGGGATAGCCAAAATTCAGGAAAAATTCTGTAGATTTTACTAAGTAGCCAGTATAAAAAGCGAACATAGAAATCTTAAAATTCGATCAATTAATGCCAAATTCCGGCATGATGAACTGTCGTGCCCAGATGTGCCTATATGTGTAGCCCCCATTCAAAACGAGAAATGCATAAAAAACTTAGCATGTCCACGCATGGATGGTTCCATTATGACGGCTTTATTTGATTTCCTAGCATTTCAAGCCTCAGATCTAATCAGAGATCAGAGACGCTGCTGTCGTGATAAGTTTCTCGACCTTATTAGGAAAAACTGAGAAATTATGAGATGGCGACGGGTTGTGGACGTCAACTGAGTGCTATTGAGCAGATTTATGACGATGAGTACTACCGGCTCAAGCGAACTCAATTGCCTTATGAAGTTCAGAGGCAATCCGTAAGTTCATGGTTGCCATTGTCAAGTTCCCAACTCTTGATTAACGCTTGTAATTTACGGGTTTTGTTTTTCGTTCTCCAATTACTACCAATAAATGTCGACAGTCTTTCAATCCGAGTGAACTAACCCTTACAAGTACTATGCCAGTGAAATGCTGCTCGACTAGAGTCATATTATTCAGTCTTTACGCCATAATATACGCCGGAGATTATTGTGTGCAACCAGAGCCAGGATTCCAGGATAAACGAGTTTAGAGTTAGATGCTTCGGTCTACCGGGTAATTTACGGATAATGTCAGAAAAGACACCAGGATTTGCTGAGTAAGAAATATATAAGGAAGAGTTGTCTTGTAATGAAGTCAGTCCCAGTAGAACAATGAGTCCCTCAGGCCACATTCTCCGCCCATCATAGAGCTTTCACCGGGAACGGAGGATTCTTCGACAATAGGACTTGTACAGCAAATTATAGCAGCCAAACCTTTACGGAACTACCTTTGTTGAAGCTCTTTAGTTTATGAAACGACACTAAGCTCAAAATCTCGTCGAAGAGATACCTTGACACGATTCTAGTTCATTTTAGGTATTGCTAGCGCAGCAAATCACTACTCAAAATAATATCCCTGTGTCATTGCGAAGGTATTTGGAACATATAGCTACCCAGAACCAAGTGAAAATCCTGATTACCTACTCGAGGTTTATGGATGTAATCCTAGAAAGGCACTTTCAATCTAGCGGATTTCCTCGATACAGTATTTCCATGACCTGGTTTGGAAGCAGAATATCGGATTTATTCTTTTACTGTTACAGATATAAGTCGTTTTGTCTTTGAGCCAGAAACTTTCAGAGGGTTGACTGACGGACTTGAGTGACAAGGCTTCATAAAACTTTCTCCACTTGGGATCTCGAAGGAGAAGGTGGGGCTATAACCTAGCATCCATTGCCCGTGGAATATAATAATGTCAATTCTGACCTAATTCCGTACTCCACAGTCTCGTATGAAAAATAGGAGATTAGGCAGAGATTTTTCTTCAGGAATCGTAAGCAGGGGAGCTGACAAACGGGATTCAAACTTTCTCTTACTTTCTCCTGGACCGTTTTGTTGATTCTAGGACAATGTGACCGAGTCAAGGTCGAATCATCTAACATCGTTATTGCGGAGGCCTATGCTTCACTGAATTTCACTAAATATTGAACGGCGAAATGTCGAACTTCGTATTAATAAAAACCTTTTCTTCCGATTCCAGAAGTCTAAATCTTCTGTGCGCTTTAGTTTTATATCTTTATGGTAAGACTTTGGGTAAAGAAGGCCTGACTCTTAGTTTTACATTGTATACCAGAAAGTTTAACTTGAATGCGGCATGTCATATAGTAGTAGGTCTAATCAAGTTACAGAGAGAAAGTTCTTTTTTAAAGAAAAACAAAAAGTCTGAGTTAATAGGCGGTGGTGGCTGCTGGCGCTGGAGGCAACACAGCAAATATGTAATATGTATTGTGCGGTGCACAGAAGAGCGCTTTATTAAGTTTATGAAGTTGTTGGTGTTTAGTGGGCTGGGCTCAGAGATCTCTCGAGTTCCAGAGTCTTTTTAGTCCAGGACTCCAGGCACACTTTAATCTGGCTCAAGCCAGTAGTGCTCTACATAGTCGAAAGAACAAGCTACATAACATAAATTGCATTATGTAAATCACATGTGGCTCTTGTATACCTCGCCCATTAGTGCTGGGCGTGGAGGAGAAAATGAAAAGTTACAGAATGTTTCCTCAGCATGAACATGAATGAACAAATATAATATAATGCCCAAAATTCTTGGTTATTGGGGGGTGGGTCGAGCCATTCAGTCGAATTCTCCAACAGGATTAGTATTTACGTATTCCTATGAATTCTGTGTCTAATTGTATGATATTCCGGTTCTGATCCGAGCTCGAACCGAACACCACCACCACTACTGCCAGTTTGAATGTGAACTTAAGATAGGTAAAGTTCTATGCTTTTGTTCATAGTTTCGAATTTTATGGATAAATGGTCGACAATTAAATTAGGTAATCTACGTTAGGAAATGTGTAAAGCAAGCGATGATTGGCAAATTGATTGATTGGTGAGCTTACCTGTCCCCAGTCGACTCTGTGGGTACCAGGGTCCAGTCGGGGAAATGTGGAGCGGAGCACGAAGCACGACGATTCGGGTTAGAGTTCAAAGTTATTTAATTTTCAGACTGCAGGGTTGGTGACTGGTGACACAAGTTTTACACCACTACGGATTTAATTACTTATAGCACTTTAAATAAAGAGATGTGTGCACGTTGACCCGACGAACAGAAAGGTTGGAGGACGACTGACAAGCAACAAAAAGTACCGGTCAACGTCCTCAAGCCAAAATGCAACGGCGAATGGCGACAAGCAACAAACGATGCGTTGTCGACTGACGACGACAGACGCCGCGCCACAGCAAAAGAAAAAGCAAGCAGCTGCTGCCGCAGGCGCAGCAGGCAATCGAACAAATATGCATTCGCGTTCGCGGCGTATAGAACGTCTCAGGTAGCCCCGTGTAGTGCAGGGGCAACGACCTCAAGCCTTAAATCCGCTTAGAAAATATAACCGTTTTGTTGCGGATTGCGTTTAATGTGTTATTGTTTTAAGTTTTTTTTAATTACCGGTAGCTCTATACATTGTACAGATTGTTTATAATAACCGTCATCCGAGACATGTGCAATTGAACTTACAAACGACTCTTTCTTCGGCATGAAACACGAGATTCATTGCTATTGTTTACATTTATACCTAAAACTTTGCCTACCCCAGACAGACAAAACACGGAGAAGATCTGAAGAAGAGCTAAGATTACAATGTTTTTTTGAAACTATTGTTCATCATGGAAGAGCTCTTTTTGTGTTTTAGAGTTGCGACCTAGCAAGATGCTATGTTTTTCTCATTTTCTCCATGAATTCTCATCTGGTTCAAGTCTATTAGTACGGAGAGTATATATACGGAGATCGTTACATTAGGTTCCATTAATGGATGAGCTCAATTAACCAGAATTAATGCGAGGCATCTTTCTTAAGCTCTGTGAAACTGAGCAGATGTTCTTTTTTCTTATAAATACATAAAGTTTTCATAGACTCCTTTTTCCAGAGCTGAGCTATGAATTTTGGTCTGCTTCATTAGATTCATGGAACTTTAGCACGTCCAACAGTTCCGTGATTAAATTATTTGAGATTCTTCGACAATTCTGATAAGCACTTGGCATGCATTGCGGAATTTAAACGAAAATTTTACCGGTGCTGCATAAATTGTCTCACGACTCTAATCTAAATTTACCAGAATTTAACATTTTAATCGTGTGCTCAAATTAATGATTGAGGGGTGTTTTTGATTGAATTGAAACGTGCAATTTATGGACGAATATTTCTTGATTTTTTCAGAGCGAGTATGGACTCACAGAAGAACAAGTTGCCGGTAAGTGATCTTCCTTTGAAATTATGCTAGGAAAATTATGTAGCATATCCTCGAAATCGGACAGGAATTTGGAAAATAAATGTAATTCTATGGAAAAATCAAGTAGAATGACTAATGACCTTCATTCTTGTCTAACTCATTCGCATAATAAATGGAGAAAGCAAAAAGCAATGAAAACGAAATCAATTTTGATTTGATTTCAGCTCTGCGTCCCGTATGCAAAAAATATGTGTGACTGTAATCTCATTTAACGTGCTTGACTGCCTCGTAATTTCGGAAAACCAATTCATCGAATTGACCTTCTTGACTTGTGACGAACTCACGTTTTGTCACAGTTCACAAGAGACTGTAACTACGAAATCATTATAAGAAAATGCATTAATCAAAATGATCATCACAATGGAGTTTAATTTTGATTAATGTAATATTACTGCTCCTGTGTGTGCAATTAGGATTTCCATGTACAAAATTCTGATTCCTAATTCGCGAAATAACGCGATTATATTTTATTGGCAGTAAGAATTAGGCTAATGCAGAGGAATTGAATAGAGTAATGTAGAATTTAGAAATGAGCCTTTCCGCCCTGACACGATAAAATATAATGGAGTACCTACGTGAGAGTGTGAGGATGAATGTGAATTTGACTTTTTCTTATTCAACATTCAAGATATTTTGGAGGTCTCTGCAATTTTCTTGTAGCTAAATGGTTCTACGACAATTGTGCCTCGGCCTCGAGTTTTCAAAATTAAAATCGAACGACAATAGCTCAAGTTTCTGCTGGAAGAATAAAAAGTTTTTTTTCAGTAGCTTTTGTCGATGAAATACCGAGCAAATGCTAGAGTTTCTATTCTATGAACTGAGAACTCTACGTATCCGTTAGTTCAGGAGTCGTGAACGTGAGTAAAAAGTTCCTTCGTAAGCAAAGTCGTTCGTTCGTCCTGGAGAAAGTCCCGTTTATCATTTTTTCTCGTTCGATTTCTTCGCGTAATATCTCACCAGACCAGACCCTGGGCTTATAGCTCGGAATTAGGTTTGGAGGCAGGGCAGGAGAGGCAGAGGCAGGAGTGAAGCCAGAAGGCTTAATCCTAATGTCCATCTTAACCTCTCAAAACGATAAAGTTTTCTCCTTTTCCCAATTCCATCCCAAGAGTCTCTAATCGTATGGAAGTCACATCCTGATAAATTGCTTCTATTTCTCAACATCCAATCCAGAATTTCGGGACTATTTGCCGAGCACAGTCTTGATAGCGACAATATTCCAAAATTAGAAATTGCATATATGAATACGGAGCTAAATTGGGTGTACTTTTTTATTACAGAATTCAAGGAAGCATTTATGTTGTTCGACAAGGATGAAGATGGGCATTGTACCATAGCTGAGCTGGGTGTTGTGATGCGGTCATTGGGACAACGTCCTACTGGTAAGTTCGATCATTCATCAAAATTTAACCTAAATTTTTTAAAGTGAAGTAATTTAAATTGCTACATTGAAAGAAATACCGTATGGCACGTAGTCGTGATAAAGAAAAATCGACCCATTTCAGCTGAAACCAAGCCACTAATAATTGTCCAGTTTAGAAACCTTGTCCAGTGTTTTATGACTTCCCAACGACTTGGCACTTGTCTCATTAATCTTGAGCGAATACGGGGTTTCAGGGCAGGAGGTTGTGATCGGAATAAATGATAACTTTGGGAAATGTACACCCTTTCCCTGTCCACGAGACTGGCTGATGGATTGGGTCTACGAGTTCTGGGAAATACGCCGTTTTTAGGTTATTGGAATTTTACTACACTAGAAAAGACGTGAGAGAAAGTTCGGCTATTACCAAAGTGCTAAATGTAGATCTGTCATGAAAATATAATTTAACGTTAAAACATGATCAGGGACGGCAAAACGCAAAACTTTAGACACTTTCACCGCTCTCGCTGAAAAAAAAATTAAGTTCTGAAAGTAAAAATTGGGAAAGGCAAAAGACTGCATCTCGTCGTATTAACCTCGGGCGGGCGTGTTAAGTGGTTATTTAATCCTGTATCAAGATGTCCCTAGAGAGATCTTCTCACCGGATGTACGGGCGTGTGTGCTACCGCACACTTTCACCTACTCAACTTTCACCAGGCTAAAAGGAACGACGAAAACAGTAATATATTTCTACATGGCACACTTTTCAACTCAAGACATTGTGGATTGAACTAGCTAGGCATAGGCACTAAAATTCCTCAGGTCTAACATGGCTTGGTTTGGCGTTCCCCGAATCCCCGTTCGAGGCTTTAGACTAGTACGAATGCCCGAAATAGTAAAGGGAAGATGCTGAGCTGAAGAGAATCCCATCGTTTTATTGGATTTTCAATCATTGAGATTCGATCCACATGCTCTTCCATTTTCCATTCACACCTTCTTCGACAATCTCTCTAGCACAGGCGGCGTTTGCAACAGATTCGTCGAAGACAATTTACTCTGCTATTTTGGTATTATTTAAGCTACAAAAGTTGCAAGCCAATGGCAAACTGTGAAGATCTATATTTGCAAAATGAATCGTAAGATTCGAAAACGCCCAGATCTTTCTGGGAATTGATTTTTGGCCCAGATCTGTCCGTAAAAGATGATTGGATGGAAGAGGCTGATGGCTTGTGCTAACGCTAACTCTTCACTGTCTTCCTGTCAACTGAGGCGACAGGGACGAATGGAAGGGTACTGGAAGCAAATATGAAGAATTGAGTTGGAACAGCTCCCTTGGCCAAGGACTTCATGATCAATTTGCACTACTGTCTAACAACCTATGACTTGAGAACAGCTGTCACAGAAGTTCTTTTCAATTTCACGGTCTAATGCCGTGTTCAAAAAAATATAACCTTGCTTTTGAAATAACTGGAATTTGAGCTTAAAATCAGGTTAACTTGTTCGTTAGTTTCATGATTACGGAAGACAACATTTATCTTACGAAATCCGTTCTCAAGAAGATTCTAGCGAGAACACTGAATTTTCAACAATTCTAGAATATATTAAGTCTCGATTTTCATGAACCTCACCAGCACATCAGCCAAAGTCTTAAGTTCTTTCAGCTCGTCTCTAGCCTAACCCATTTGCGAGATTCGATGCTATTATTAGTCTTTTCAAGAATGAAATTAAGCCGATTGTGTTCTAGAAAAGGCTTAACTCTAAAACCTGAATGAGGCTTACGTTCGTTCATTTGAATTTGTATGCATATCATATCTTTTCCCAAAGACTATGGAGTTCGACTTGTGAAAATCTTCAAAAGGCTTATTCGTAATATTCGTAGGGCTCAAAGTTTCTGCTTGGTTGAGTGCTGACTTATTTCAGTTCATTACGTTTATATTTAGAACAATAGACAAGAGTCCATGAAAATGTGTATTATTATTTATCATAATAATTTATTCATATTTTATGTTATGTACGCAAGCATTCCTTTAAAAGATCCTATGTATTATAAAAGCTGAAACTATGAAACACAACAAAGCAACTCACCTGTATGATTTCCTTTGATAGGATTACTTCGCTCATTTAACCGAACAAAAGATGAAAGAATAGATTTTGTACTCGTTCGTGAGTATTTGGCTCGTTATTTGAGAAATCAGATGCAGAATTCGGAAGCCATAAGCATAGGGCTATTATTATTTTGTAAAATAAATTCAGAATTTGAACGCCGTATAGAAATTCTGCTAATAAATAGTTACACTAGGGTTTAATTGACTAACAGGTTGAATGCGGTTGTGTCCTTGTTGGTAACCCAGATAAGAAGCCAGATAACAGGTTTTAATTTAATTGCGTTACATTTAGCATAGCATCTTATCTGGTGCAAAGAGTAGTGCAAAAAATGCCCTTGAGTAGAGGACGATGCTGCTGAAAGGCGAGAGTTGGAGCACGTGTAAAAACACTAGCACTTGTAAAAGCTCTCCTCTCACCAAACCTTCGATAGCTCAGTTGGTAGAGCGGTGGACTGTAGTTGGCTCGAGCAGAAATCCATAGGTCACTGGTTCAAATCCGGTTCGAAGGAAAACTTTTTGTACTTTTTCAATGTATTTCTCATCTCATACGAGCTCAGGGTTAATAATGCAATGATTTAAATCTGTATTGAATTGAATGTAGCTTAAGAAGTGTTACTGTCTGTATATATTTTATCCGAATTGTCCCTTCTTCGCCGAAATATTCACCTGGAGTTATTTCTGTGCTTATTTTAATTGTAATCTTTTAGCTTTTTGTGCCATATTTAAAACTATATATCTTTTTCAGACACGGAGCTTCAGGATATGGTCAACGAAGTTGACATTGATGGCAACGGCACAATTGAATTCAATGAGTTTCTTCAAATGATGTCAAAGAAAATGAAGGATGCCGACAGCGAGGAAGAACTCAAGGAAGCTTTCAAGTACGTGTGAATAATTTTAATACATCTTTAAGCTAAATTAACTTGCGAAGTCGTTGCAATTTGTTTTGTAATACGCATTTTCATTGATTTTCCGACGGCATTTAAATCTGTAACGAATATCTACTTACTTCGAAGCAGCGTCCTTCCACCGTTATCCATATAATTGTTTTATAATTTCGTAATTTATGAATTACAGGGTATTCGACAAGAATAATGACGGCTTGATTTCATCAGACGAGTTGCGTCACGTCATGACGAGCCTGGGTGAGAAGCTGTCGAATGAAGAGGTGGAGGACATGATTCGTGAAGCTGACTCTGACAATGATGGACAGGTCAACTACA
>VNWX01000310.1:0-24670 GCA_009869905.1 Ceratophysella communis
AGTTTTTTCACCCATCCGAGTATAAATGCAACCCGAAATCCGGCGTGAACATTACAGCATGATTACGTGAACGTTACAGCATCGTTACGTTAAATATTTTTAGTATAAACCCAGGGTAAGTCCTTAAAAACGCAGGCCATTATTACAATTGTCTCAGGTCATATTCATCAGCCGATACCGATTGATTGCATGGCTCCATCTGCTTATTACATGGATGTGTATTATTTAAATAGCTAATTGTCGTCATTGTCAGATACCCAATAGCTCATGGTTTTTTCCGATTATATTTTGAGTATGTAAATTATGGCATGATTCTCCATGGGAAGGTCGGTAAGATTGTTTTACCATCTAGAATGCTGGGTTCAAGGTGCAATAAACATTAAATATCAGCAGTACGCTAGGTACACCTTAAGTTAGAGTGCTTACCTACGTTTATATGAACTGCCCAAGTATCTATCTATCATGCAAGGCAAGACAAAATTATGGTAGGTATATTCCTGTGATTATTATTACAAAAACAAGTCTTTCGGCACGTTTCCTCAGTATGCAGAAGGAAAGGAACTTTGTTGTGATAACTCTCTGTACCACCGCAATCAAATGCATCAGGCCACACTCACTGTCCAATCAGACGCAAGGAAATTTGATTGAGGTTCGTTACCTGTATACCACTGATAATGCTACTACGTTTACTTCGACACAAAGATTCATGCGTAATACTAATTACCTTGTAAGAAATCCTTGTACCGATCCAGTTCTGTGAAGGCAATATTTTTTCAGGAAATATACTAGAACAAAATGAAACTGCTTCGCTATTAGGTACTGTTGGCATTTAACTTATTAACATGATTTGGTCATGCATTGCAGTTTAATTAAATATATATTCCGTTATTTTTTATAAGGTTAAGTTAATAATCTTACTACATACTACAGACAACTCGCGATAAGTTGTGAGTTGACAGTATGAACAGAGCTAAGATACTAAAATCACTAATTTGATACAGCTGTTCCGGAAGTTTATAATGATACTCCCTATTGAATTTCAAATAGGTACTTGTCTTGTCATTGAACATTGAACAGCAGTTCCTGTTTGATAGGCTTCTATCCTGTCCATCTTATGTTTACATAATCCAAATTGTGAATTCCCTGCATCAAACTATTTAAGGACTTGATTTATTTTAGATATATCTGCGAAGACTTAAACAAAGTTGATTAGTTATAAGCCAGGAATGCAGAGCTTATGGGGAAATATTTGCAGGGACTCGTGTTCTGACTCGCGTGTTCAGATTCAAAGGTTTTAATTTCAATGGGAAATCATTTGAATTATGAATTATAATTTTCAGCAAAAAAGTTAAGTAGAACTCGAGAACAAGATTCCAAGAGTTTCTAGCATTAGATTTAGTTTTTTCTTCTATCTTTCTGTTGCGTCGTCAATGCCTGCCTCAGAGATACTCTTGAAATACTGATTACTGCTGCCGAATGATGTAATTGGCAGAAACCAGTTTTTAATCTAGGGACCGCTTGGGGCCTGTGGTTGATGTAAAGCGTAGGACTGGACGCAAACCTGGAGTGATTGATTGCGGAGTTACAGTATTATTTTGAATTTGAATACGATAGACTTTATGATGTTTAATGTACCTGAATTAGCTCGCTACCGTGCCGCAGTTGGAGTACGTAGTTCCTGAATCTGGAAACTTGTTAAAAAATATTATGCGTTGCCTAATGCGCGAAGGTGTTGTACTGAAAGATATTTATTATACTGCTTTGTATGGCATTGTATTGTTGATGGTAGCTAATTCTCTTTTGGTCTTTTGTTTATTTTAGGACCGGATCAAATTTTGCCATCTACAGCCCTGTATACGTGGCATCCCAACGGTGCTGTACGAATTAATGTTGAGCAAAGAGAGCTTGCCGACATGAAACCGATTTCGGTACCATCGCTCCTGAAGAAATGCGCGGATCGGTCACCTACAAAGATTGCAATGAGTGTGAAACGTGACGGAGAATGGCAGAAATGGACTTACCAGTAAGTAAATTGAGCATCCCTTCGCTAATCTGAGCAGATTAATTATCTGTTCTTTCACGTAATATATAGCTAATCTTAATTGGAAAACGCTGTGATGTTGAGCCTAAAACTGTAATTAAATGCTGTGATTAGACCCGATTACCCAATATCCTTTTCAGTCAAAGATAAAGTGAGGTTTCTGCTTTTAAATCCAATACATACTTCAGTTTTCGACCTGTGAACTTAACTATGCAACTGATAATTCAAATGTCAAAGTCAAATGTTATCGTACGCCTTTGACTTGGGGAAATCGTGGTGGCGCGAATTCGTTCTTAACCTCTACTAATCGTTTTAATTGATTACATTTGCTCATTGCACCTTAGATTCTTTCCAAATGCAATTCGGTTCCAACCAAGTTATGCCTTTATAGCCAACTGAATTCAAAAGATTATCTTACAATTTTGTTTACTGATTGATTCTTTACTCTTTTAATTACAGAGATTACATTCGGGATGTCAGAACAGCAGCCAAGGGATTCATCGCCTTGGGGCTTGAACGTTTTCATTCCGTTTGTATCCTTGGATTTAATGCACCTGAATGGTTCATTTCTGACGTTGCCAGTATCTTTGCTGGAGGATTTGCTGCTGGAATTTACACAACCAACTCCGCTGACGCCTGCGCTTACTGTGCTATTGACAGCGAAGCCAACATCTTCGTAGTTGAAGATGAGAAGCAGTTGGCAAAAGTTCTGGAAATCCGTGACAGATTGCCACATCTTAAAGCTATTGTGCAATATTCGGGCGAGCCCACACAAGAAGGAGTGTTGAGCTGGTCACAACTTATGCTTCTTGGAAATCAGCAATCAGATGCTGCCTTGGATGAACGTTTGAAGCAAATTGCTATCAATCAGGCTTGTACTCTTATCTACACGTCGGGAACGACCGGAAACCCTAAGGGCGTTATGCTAACACACGAGTAAGAATCCAGTTCTAATTACGCGTATTTTACAAACACGAAAGTATTGATTCGTAGCGGAACATAATCGAATCTTTCAATTTTATAATAGCAATTTAACCTGGATGGCTCATGTCAATCAGCGTTGGGGGGAATTCCGAGAGGCCACTGACACATTTCAAGAAACTGTGGTCTCCTTTCTGCCACTTAGCCACGTGGCTGGTAAGAAAATTTACATTCTTGATTCTTGATCTAAATTCTAATTATTAAAGATCTTTGAAATCTGACGAATAATTTCATCAATATCCTGCAATTTGATAATCAGTTTAATGTGACAAGCTACTAATTTGTTCTAACGTATTTCCAGCACAAATGGCTGACATCTTCTGCAGTTTGACTGTGTGTGGAAAGGTCTGCTTTGCGGACAAGGATGTAAGTTTAGCACTATAGTATTGTATGTATAGTAGAATTGCATACTATATTCGAGATAAAAAAAAGTTGTATTTAACTTTTACAAATATCATTTTGTGCAGGCTTTAAAGGGCTCTCTGGTTGATAACATGAAGGAAATACTTCCTACCAAATTCTTGGCAGTTCCTCGCGTGTGGGAAAAAATGTATGAAAACAATTTAATTCATTTTAAACATATCAAAGTATGATTAAACTCATATAAATAAATTTTTTACCTTTTCAACAAACGCAGGTATGAGAAAATTACAGAAATCGGAGCACGCACAACAGGAGTAAAGAAAATGATTGCAACCTGGGCCAAGAATCAAGGTCTTCAGTACAACACAAAGCGGATGAATGGGTAAGTTTACAAGCGGTCATCAGTGAAGCCGAAACCCGAAACGTCAATATAATCTTGACGCAATTCAGTGATATTTATAAATGTTTATTTCTGTTTTACAGAGTTCCAAACCCCGAAACTTTTGGATACAAGATCGCAAAGAAAATCGTGTTGTCTAAGATTCGTGATGCATTGGGATTATCCAGATGTGACTTGAATCTTTCTGGAGCTGCACCAATTTCTCCAGACATCCTCAAATTCTTTATGGCGCTTGATGTTGTTGTCACTGAGGTAAGTAGAAAGCAATCGATAAAGTAGCGGTAGCTATTACATAGGTACCACTAGTATTTGATTACCAAACTGACTTTTTTATTAGGCGTTCGGAATGTCAGAGTGCAGCGGACCTCATGCTATGGCCACAGACAACGGTTTCCGACTTGGGAGTGTTGGGCGTACCATGGTGGGCTGCAAGACAAAGATATCAGAACCAGACGCCGATGGATGTGGTGAAATCCTTTTAGGTGGACGCCATGTGTTTATTGGGTAAGAAAACAGGAGATTTGTGATTTTATTATTCAAATGAAAATGAAGCAGTTTGGTAATAGGAACTTTTTGGATCATTAAATAGATATCTTCATCAGCCAGAAAAGACGAAGGGAGCTTTCGATTCTGAAGGATGGATGCACTCCGAGGATATTGGCAGGTATGCGTTATGCGTTTAAGAAAGTGTAGTGGAATCTTCCAGAGTTTACAATTAATTAATGAAACTGATGCATTTTTATGTTTTTGTTATAAAGGGTTGACAAGGATGGATACCTCTACATTACTGGTCGTATCAAGGAATTGCTTATCACAGCCGGCGGAGAGAACGTGGCACCTGTCCCATTAGAGGACAAACTTAAAAGTGAAATACCAGCAGTGAGCCAGGCAGTTGTTCTCGGCGATAAGCTTAAGTTTCTCTCCGTCCTACTCACCCTTAAGACTGAAGTTGATCTGAATACACAAGAACCCCTCGATAAATTGGTGCGTGTTAGCAAAGACTGGGTTGAGAAAAATGGTGATTGTACCGTATCTACTATTCAAGATGTTCTCAAAGAATTAAACGAAAAGAAGAACGAAAAGGTAAGATTCCCAAGCGTCCAGTATGGTGTACGTTTACGTACACATAGTGCGTCTGGTCAAATAAATTAATATTCATTATGTTGATTGAATAATTTTTAGTTGCGGAAAGCGTTCGACGATGGGCTAGCTCGAGTCAATAAGCAGGCTATATCTCAAGCCCAGAAGATCCAGAAGTGGGTTATTCTTCCAAATGACTTTTCAATCCCTGGCGGAGAATTCGGTAAGACTCAGATCAACAGATGATGTGCAGTACAGAAGTACCCTTCCGCTCGTATAATTCTCTAAATCATTTTTTTGTATTTTGCAGGACCCACCCTCAAACTCAAGAGACAGACCGTTTACGAGAAGTATAGCAAGACTATTGCTGAGCTGTATAATTGTTAATTAGTACAAATTAGAATTTAGTCCTCTGGCTACTTACGACTAGTTAGTTACTAGATGGTAATTATTTTCGGATGGAGTCTGGACTGTCTAGTGAAAGTATTCCACAGCCATATCCAATTTATAGCGTTACTATTATTATCTCTTTGTTTGTTACATCTACTAGGTACAGAATGCTTGAACTTGTAGTGTTGACGTTCGAGCACTCTCACTACCACTGGTTCTAGTATACTAGTTCAAAATTCTCTGCAAGTCTAATAATTAATTATTGAAAATGAACTGCGTGAAATAAAATTATTCAATAAAGAAAACTTCAATTGTACGGGTACCTATATCAAGAGTTGATTATTCATTCGCTCTCAATTTTCATTCGTGCTTGCCTCTGCTCAATTGTCCAATAAATGTAGACACCTTGAATTTTGAATTTGAATTTGAGATTCCAGCAGCCAGTTATCAGTATAAATACTTGATTGATTTCTGAGCCAGGAATAAACAGAGTTTTAAACATAGAGCTGTACCGAATATGCTAAAAACCGGTTATTCCTGGCCTGATCTTATCCTGGGAATTTAACCACTTCTCACTTCTCAGATTCCGAAACAAATTTATGATCATCAAGTTAACCTTGACGAGGATTTTTAAATAGCGTTAATTTAAATTCACTCACAGGTCTTCGGCGCAGTTGTGTTACTGAGTTGTGGTTGTGGCTGCATGGAATTGATATAATTTGGGCTAGTGGAACATATCTATGAATCGAAGTCGAGTCTAAAATGATTTATTCCAAAATTTCATTGTGGAAGAAGAAGGGCGAGGCATAATACAGTAGTATCTGTATAGTGCAAACTGATTAGGCGTCGCGTCCTTTTCTGGTTGAGTGAGAGTGAGATGAGGATGAGGTGGTGAGGACTGAAATTCTATCTTCTATCTAAAAATACTATCTGGCTGAAGCTGAAGCTGAAGACACGCTAAATTGGCGAAACGAAGATGCGAGTTTTTGGGTAAAGGCGTTATAATGTACTAAACGAAGAATATGTGAACTCCGAGCCATAGCGCAGCAGCTAAGCTAGCATTACGGCTTACGGCATGTTCCGTCAAGGACAATCGGCTAGCTTGACTATATCAAACCAACGCTGGTATTGGTATTATGGAATTAGCCTGAACGCTAGCCACTTCTATCACATCTTTAATCTCCATCTGCAAGTGTAACGTATATAATCCACATTATAAAAAATTTCTAGTTTAAATCTACGGCATATATATTGTCGACTAAAATATACAGAGGTTCTTCAATTGTTAGTTTAGAAGATTGGGGAGCATAAGGTGAAGGTATTTGACCAAACAAACCGTCCCTATCAATTTCACATTTGCAGGAGACTGAAGTATTATTGCAACTAATTTAGAGCAATCATACTTTCCTCCTGGAGGTGAAAGACCAACCACGCAATATTCAAAATGCACATGCTTTCTAATTTAAGTTTTCAAACAGTAACACAATACTTTCAACGCGTGTATAACGAACGAGATAAAAAATCAAAAACTTTGAAACATTATAGAGAATTGTGAATATATTCCTGATTTTCTTTAAATATATTTGCATGACTTCTACACTAATTTATAATCGACTCGATTTTGCTGCTTTTAGTGCAAGATAAAAAAATAATTGAAAATGGAAGAGACTAATCTCCAGGAAGATACAGCTAGTGCCCAACCTCTAAAGCCGGAAAAGAAGCTTTCCAAAACCCCAGCTAAAGTTATGACAGCCGAAGAAAGTCGTTTATACTTTCAAGAACAACGTGAGAGAAAATTACAGAAAGATCAAGTGAAAGCCGAACGTCAAAAGAAATTCGAGACCAACCTGCATGCCTTTTACCAAAGCTATCCCAGTAAATTCTGCAGCTACGTCTCCTATCTTCTCATCAATATTCTGCCGATTGGAGCCATTATTGTTGGTATTCTCTACATAAAGAAAGAGGACTGTCCGGCTGACCATATTGCAATTAGCCATGATTTTGGTAGGAATTTTTGGAGTTATTACGTCCGCAAGTCATCTCTACGCAGCTTGGAAGGAAAAGAAAGAAAAGAAACAAGAAGGGACCAATCAGGCTGGAGAAAGTTCAAACAACGCTGGAGAAAGTGAAACTCAAGCTGCCCCAAAACCAAAATTGACGGCTCAGTTAAAAAAGCGTGAGATTTGTGTGTCCGTGCTTTTCAAAATTACTGAAACCATTTTGTGGATTTACGCCTGTGTCATTGTATTCCGTCTGTATTCCGATGTTCAATATGAGAAAACTGATAATGCTAGCGACGAATTTTATTGTCANCTTTGGCTTGTTGTCTTGGATGTTTTGGTGCCTGGTACGTAGACCGGAATGTACCCCTGAATTCAAATGCTGGTAATCCATGAATAAATTTAAGCGGTGATGTCTGTCGCATTAGCTATTAGAATTAGTAACTATTGTAGAGCTGCTAAAACTGCCTGAAAAGAAGTAAAGGCTTTCTTTTCCAACATTAATTCTTGCCTTAATACCATTTGTTAAATTAATTAATATTTGTTAATTACCTAGCTAAATGCTTAAGTATGTATATTGTTATTCAGTCATGGTCATACGTGTTATATTAGATATGAAATTTGTCTCTGCTCTCAGCAAAGCTCGAATAATAAAACTGGGCAAATCGATGATGAATTCCACGTTGGTGTTGGCTTCATATTAATGAAATACCGGCGTACAAACAATCTACGAAATGGATTTAGATTTAGGTAAAAACTTAAGTTGATTCAATGCGCGCATAAAATTTCGTTGAACTGTTGAATGTTAAATCCCTTAGCATCACATCGAAACTCGTAATCGTAACGTGTAGCAATAGCAATACAAAGGAATTAAAATACTTAATGAAACAAAAATAAGTCTTATAAAAAGAACGCGTCACATTAATACAAGGCGTCAGTCGTCTGAAATGCATCACAAATCACAATTCACAATCATGTATGCAAGCATTATTTAAGCATACGGAATTGATATTATGTACAAGAAATGCATTGGCAGGATCGTACATACTAAAGCCAATGCCGCTATACCAAAAACGTGCTAGGCAGGCAACAGTTGTGTAGTGGCTCAACTAACGATAATTATTAATTAGTAGGCAGCAGTGCGTCATTTAGGCCTACTCGTCACTGGTCACTGTCACGTCAGAATCAGAATTAGAGAAACAAACGGCTTCGTCAATGGCAAGGGTAATTAAATTATTGAAAATCCTTCTTGCAGTTAACGCATAAGTATCTAATTGATTGTTACATCATCCGTAACTTTAAGCACTGCTGAGTCAAATACTTCTAACAATAAGGACAACAAAAAAGTTAAACCTAGTACTTTTACACTAATAACTACCTAAATGATAGCATCAATCATCAAAACATTAAAATAAAATCATCAAATACACGCATAATACTTTGAAGGCTTCAACATTAATGATGTTGAGAAGATATTAGATTGAGAAGGTATTTTTTATTGAGCGTCTTTCTTTGGTATTTTGATTTTGGTATGCCTGTCATCTGTAGAAAGGGGTGAGTCAATTTAGCTTGAGTCACACATTTACATAGCTCTTCTGACTTCATATCACCAGCATAGCATCCCCCTCCCTCTCAATCAAATAGACCACCACCGGGTGGGAGTTTCCTAGAAGAAACACACCACCCACGCCTATTATCCGCGCTGGAATTTGGAACAAGTCGATTACCTAGCCACGGAAGCGGTGGGATCCGTGTGTTTTATTGAATCTCGGCCGCCCCAGTCGCGCTCTCCTTTGACCAATAATGCAGTCTAATTTAAAGCTCAGCTAGCCTCAAAGTTTGTGTTTATTTTTGGTCGTAGTTAAATATTATTTTATCACTTTCCTTCAAATTTCTACTTTCAATCACGGTGTTCCAGAGCCAGCCACCAGGGAACGAGTCCGAAGCTCAGTTTGCAATCAATTGGAGATACTGACAACTTGACAACTGAACCAAAATAAATACATACAAAGTGATTCCGAATTGAATTAAAATTAAGGCAAATACAAACTCGGGACTGACCTGACAACGGGACGCGGAGCACGCAGGAGATAAAGACGTACAACAGAAGCCATGGATAAATGAAGAGGCGTCACAACGATTGCAGCGCGGACGGAATCGTAAATCGTACACCCAATGAAAAAGTCATAAGCCCACACAAGAAACCATAATGTGGACTCCACTCAGAGAAACCGCAGTCGGTACGCTACGACGCTCAACCTTATTAATCAAATTGAACTATGAAATACCAAGTATTTAGTACGGTTGATTTGAGAGTGCATTTTAAATTGTTGATTGTTGTGTTTTAGCCATATTTTCATTCCACGGCCGAGAAATTCTTCCAAACTATGGGATCGACTTGGATTTGGGAGATACAGTGATCATATCAGAGCAATGTGGACGTAAGATACTGCTAACTAGTTTACAACAATGTTCAGTATCGAAAGTTGAAAATGGGCTGTTACTTGTTATCGTGTTGAAATCTAATCGTGATATTTCATATTTCTTTAACAGCCTGGTTCTATGGATATGTGAAGCCTCGCCGCGACCACAGAGGCGTATTCCCGGCTTCCTATGTGAAACTGAAATCTTCAAGATCTGGTATGCCTCGAGACTCAGCCATGGAAAGAGCGGATGATCCGGTGGCAAAGGAGATCGCCTCAGTACTTCGATGTTGGTGTGCGTACTAAAAATCCGTTTTAGAAACTGTATAATATTGTTAATTTGTGAAAACCACATCGCAAATGCGACACATAACACCTAATGCGAACTTATCTATGAAACTAATTCCTAATCTTGAAACATATCAGGCGATATATTCAAAAAGTTGTACGTGAACGGTGGCGCCACGTCCTTTGAATACGATCAATTGAAAAGATGTATACAGGAATTGGGCGCAGGAAGATTGCAGCTGTTGACGGGGACAATGACTGTTGACCAACTGCGAGAGATTAAGCTGAAGCTGACAGCACAGATCGATTGGAAGAACAGGCTATTAGGACTAGATTTAATTCCAAGAATTGGATACGAAGTTGTTGATCCAGAGGACGTTGGGCCGGTTAAACTTTTTCACGTAGTAAGATTTCATACATAATTCTGTACTTAAAAAATTGGATTTCGTGTCTAATGGATATTGTGTTTCTTTCTTAGCACAAAAAGGCCGTAGAAGACGCAGAAGAGGATGCTCGAGAAAGAGAAGCCGCTAACAACACAACTCATAAGAAGCGAAAGAAAACCGCTTTAAAACTTCAGCAAGGAGTTCCGCATCACCTGTACTGCGGTGTTCGAGACTTTTCTTATCAGCTGAGTGACTGCGAAGTGTATCTTTCTCTTTATGATGCCAGGAAATCGCAGTTCGTCACGTATGTAGCGGTTGATTTCTATGTTCGGTTAACTACTTGTTGTACAGTTTAATGTATTACCCATTCTAAATTCTAATTGTAACTGATGTTGACGAATAATGTAACTTGTTCCACAGTGAGAGATTTGTAATGAAGTTTCATCAAAACGGATTGTCAAGCTTCGTGGACAAGCTTCAAACAATGGGAACAACTGTGTTTGAAGACCTTGGGTACATGGATTTAAACTCTGATTTGTATCTTGTAGCGCACGTAGTTCGGATTGGGAAAATGTTCCATTCAGATTCAGCGAAAAAAGCAAATCAGGTAATTCTGCGGTTCTAAGCACTACTGAGTTCAATCGACTAAGATTCTCTTTCACGAAGCTTGATATTTAATGTGTTCTTCAATTGTTTGAAATATTTAGGCATACAAAAGGCCGTGTATGGTGGGAGTTTTAAACATTGGCGAATTCGTAGTGCCCCAGTCTGCCAGAAACTCGGTCAGTGAACCAGAAAAAGGCTCCGAACACAAATTACTGGAAATGG
This sequence comes from Ceratophysella communis, assembly GCA_009869905.1. NCBI lineage: Eukaryota > Metazoa > Arthropoda > Collembola > Poduromorpha > Hypogastruridae > Ceratophysella > Ceratophysella communis. Next base: position 11,181 of record VNWX01000310.1, read on the forward strand.
TTCCGGATACGGATGACGAGCGAGAATTCACATTTAAACTCTACTCGGGTGAAGAAAAAGATTTTTCTCAGCTTCATGACCAGCTGATAAAAAAACAAGCGAAAACCTCAGTAATTTCTGGAACCACTGGGCAATATGGGCTCATCGTGGCTCTCAAAATGCTCGCGGGGGATCTCGAAACCGTCAAATTAGAGCATCCGGTTTTACTGAAAACAGCTGTAATTACCAGAAAGATGGGATTCCCAGATATAATTTATCCTGGCGATGTCAGGTACTGCTTGAGCTGACTAACGACTAAACAAGTTTGCCTATTTGGTAAATTTCCATTTTTTTTTTAATTTTGAAGGAATGATCTGTACATAACTCTCGATCGAGCGGAATTCGAGAAGGGAGGAAAACTATGGAATGTTGAAGCTTCAATCGTAGTTCTGGATTCTGAAGGAAATGTTTTTCATAACTCTGTTTTCGGAGCGAGTTCTAGTCTGGGGACCGAAGATTACAAGTCTGTTATTCTGTACCATCAAAACTCACCTAAATGGAATGAAACAATTCGTTTAACGCTGCCAATAGAGCAATTTCCTGACGCACATTTTCGGGTTGAATATCGGCATTGCTCAAGTAAGCGAAATCAATATTTGGAAATACTAAGAAATTCCCTCAAATGGCAGTATTATTATTATTTAATCCTTCTCTGCTACTGTAATCTATGACTCCACTATAATTGTTTTATTTATTTTACAGCCAAAGACAAAAACGAGAAGAAGTTGTTCGGCTTTTCATTCGCAAAACTAATGGATGATGAGGGCACAACGCTAAAGGATGGATCTCATGATCTCTTCGTTTACAAATGTGATGATAAGACGAAGCTAAAGAACGTTCGATCTTATCTGGGTCTTCCGTTTAGTTCAACCTCAGTACCTATTGGAGGAAGAGTAATTGGAAACCAAGCATTTCAACGCAGTCTCAAGGAATCTCTTTCGGTTTCAAGTCTCTTAGTTTCTACTAAGCTAACACAAAACAGTAAGTTTTTAAAGCAAGATTGCCTTATAAATATTCTGTAATTTTTTGAGTAACCCACTTACATGGTACTAATTTATTTTCTTCTAGTGGACCTTGTAAATCTTCTGAAATGGAAATCAAATCCCGATCGAATCAAGCAAACCCTAGATAACATGGCCCATGTTAGTGGTGAAGAAATAGTGAAGTTTTTACAGGACGTATTGGACGCTCTATTTTCCATGTTTCTTTCTGAAAACGGAGAATCTTGTGAATATTCTGGGAATGTGTTTATCGTTCTCGTAAATATTTGTGTTTACCTGGAATCCGGAAAGTTCGAACATTTCAAGCCAGTAATCGAAAAATACATCACGGACCATTTCGCAGCTGCTCTTGTTTACAAGGTACAGAAATCGGGAAAATAATTTTAAATTTTTATTGTTGTCTTTTATGATTCAGTGTAATAATAATTCTTTTTCTGTATTTGTTCAAATTTCAGGGGTTGCTGTCAACTCTTCAGCACTATGCCGACGTTTGCCCTAAAGCGTCCAAGGAATTTCATCCACAAATTCAGCGCTGTTTTGAATCGCTTGAATTCATATTTAAGTTTATTGTTCAGTCACACATACTGTTTACAAGAGCAATGGGTAAACAGTTTTCAGATTCTCTTTCAAATAATGTTCGAGCCCTATTTCTGTCATTGAATAAGACTCTTGACGAAAAAGCGAGTTCTCAAGTCGACATTTCATTACTGCAGGTAATTACGTTTTTCGCTCTTTGAGTGCTTCAACCCTTTCAAGTTGCTAAACTTTAACTCGTGTTCTGCAGGGCGTCTTGTTGAAGAATCTTCATAAAATCTACTGTGAATTAAGTCGCGTCATGGACAAGCTAGACCTAACACATTTGGTGTGCGACTTAATAAGAAATATTCCGCTGAAGGAGTCAGCTCACCTACTGTCCCCAGCGAAGATGACTGCGCTTCGTGATTTAGTCAACAGCAATTTATTCAGTGACAAAGGTAAGCTAATCTAAATTCTGTTTCGAATTCCGTTAGACATATCGATTTGGCAGTTTTGTAACTTTTTCGATAATTGTATCTCCTGCATTACGTTTCTAATCAAAGGGTGCCGGAGGGTTATTTTGCCTGAAGTCTGCAAGCACCTCAAACATCATATCACGTGTAGAGATGAGCTTGCGTTGTGCACGGATATACTCGACGACATACTCATATTTCTGTATTCGCTTTCTAAACAGGTACCTATTGCTCAGAAGTGACGTCAATAGCCAATAATTTATAAAAACTCTTCCTGAAAAATAAAATAATTTCATTTATAATTTTAGGCGGATAGCAGAATTCATGACGATATCGAGACGTTGAGTTCTAGTCTTTTAGAAGTACTCGTACGAGTTACCTTGATATTGGACCGCAGATCGCACATCGTTGTAAGTGTTGAACCGGTTGAATTTTATGAGCAAAAACAAAGTTGTACGAGTCTGCAATTAATTAAGGATTGTTATTTTAGAAAAATTTGGTGACTTGTTTGGTTGGTTTACTGCAACTGATGGACACGTTTCATTTTAATCGCTTGTGGGACGAATTTCGTGAGAGTAGACCCCTTCGCGACTTACTTCTTCGGGTGTTTATGGCTTTCCGAGACTTCATTCGTTTCGATGTGTTTTCCGTTGACTGGGCCGTCATGAAGCTTTTGTCAGATTCAATAGTGCTGAAGTCGATGCATCAATTTGCACAGCCATTGAAATCGGATTTCCTAAACAATCACTCTTTCGATACGCAGGTACTAAAAAACTGGAAAGCATTGGCGACGATAAGAATTTTATAAACACTAATTAAAATACTTATACAGCTTTGGAGTCAGTACTTTAGCGTGGCCGTCACTTTCCTGACCCAACCTTCCCTGCAGCTAGAAACTTTCCAAGCGCCGAAACGTGACAATATACTCCAGAGATACGGGGACATGAGGGTTCAAATGGGTTCCCAAATTCTGTCAATGTGGAAGAATCTGGAGGAGAACAAGATTCACTTTATTCCATCTTTAGTCGGGGAATTTCTGGAGGTTACCCTTATTCCAGAACCCGAACTACGAAAAGCAACTCTGCATGTATTCTATGATATGCTGGACGCCGAATACAGGTATCATGGGGACTTTAAGCAGTTCGAATGTGAACTTATTGACAAATTGGATCATCTGGTGTCAAATCACAAAGGGGATGAAGAGTATCGTCAATTATTTAATTCAATGTAAGTTATATTAACGGACCACCCACCCATACCTACCTATACCAGGAGTACTAGAAAAGTATTTATACTTATTTCTGAAAATATTTTTCAGTTTGCTCGAAAAAATCGCCTCGCTGAACCCGAGCTGGAAAAGTGATGGAATTGCGTTTGTAAATTCCGTTACACGGCTCCTGGAACGACTTCTTGACAATCGAAATGTTCTGAAAGGGGACGACAACAGAGACAAGCGCATGATCTGCACAGTTAATCTTCTGAACTTCTACAACACAGAAATCAACCGACGGGAGTTGTATCTGCAATATATCTACAAATTGCACGACCTGCACATGTCGGCTGAGAATTATGAAGAAGCTGGGTTCACACTACTGTTGCACGCCGAAATGTTGGGTTGGGGGACCAACCATCTTCCACCGGACTCAAGATCTTCTAAAATTGAATGTGAAAGTGAAAGAAAAGAAGCAATATACCTCAAAGCGCTCGAGTATTTCGACAAAGGAAAACTATGGGAAAAGGCCCTTCCACTCTGCAAAGAATTAGCGATCTTATATGAATTTAAATTGTATGAGTATGGAAAACTAAGTCAAATCCTAAAGCAGTCTGCCGCTTTTTTTGAAAACATTCTGACCCAACTTCGACCTGAGCACGAGTACTTTCGAGTTGGGTTCTTTGGCTCAGGATTTCCTTCGTTTGTTCGGGTAAGCCGATGCAACAGCCATGCATTAATTTAGAGCTTCGGATCGGACTTCTGACTTAGGTATCTAAAATGCAAGTAATCTTCGTTTTTCAGAATAAGGAGTTCATTTACCGCGGTTTGGAATACGAGAGGTTAGCAAGTTTCATCCAGAGAATTTTGGCGGAGTGGCCATCAGCTACAGTGCTTAAAAACATTGTTCCTCCGGATGATTCCATATTAAACTCCGATGGACAGTGTAAGGCCTGAAATCAACTTTTTGTTCTTTTCTAGATGACCTCACTACTGAATGATTTTTAATTGTGTTTTTACCAACAGTTATACAGATTAGCAACGTGAAGCCCATGCCCGATCTGGCAAACCCGATCATATCCAAGCCAGAAGTTCCAGAAAAAATCCAGGCGTACTACTTATCCAACAACGTCGATACGTTTCAATATGATCGTCGGCTTCATAAGCTGGTAGTGGTAGAGGATCCTGACAATGAGTTCAAGGTATGCCAGACGCTTATACAATTCCATACTTATAAGTGATTGCTGATGTGATGTGTCATGCATCAGACGCTAAGTATAAGTTTTTTTTATAGAACATGTGGATCGAGCGCACGAAAATGAGAACTTCTTCACCTCTTCCCGGTATATTGCCATGGTTCGAGGTTGTGGAAAAGAAAGTTGAAGAACTGTCACCAGTTCGATATGCCTGTGAAAAACTTGAAGATGTTAATAGGCAGTTGAATTCTCTCATCAATCAGTATTCAACCGATAGTAACAGGAGTGTCAACCCGTTAAGCATGCGGCTTCAGGTTTGTTTTGTTGGTTTTTAAGCTTTGTATGGTTTAAACGTTTATTAATTGCTGATTTTACGAATACAGGGTGTACTAGATGCGAATGTAATGGGTGGCCTGCCCAAGTACAGAGACGCATTCTTCACGCAGGAGTTCATCCAGAATAATCCGGACTCTGCGTCATACGTAGCAAAACTAAAAGCCCTAATTCTCGATCAGGTAATGTCAACAGCTGAATGATTTCTGGAATTCAAAAAACAATTTCAAATGCGACTGTGTTGTCTTTTGTCTTATAGGTCACCATTTTGAACAATGGATTGACCGTGCATGGAAAAATTGCTCCCGAAGGAATGAAGCCTTTACATCAAAGACTGCTCGAATGTTTTGCTCAAATGAAATCCACCGTTGAGACTGATTTCACTTATTCTCCGTCCTCCCCCCTCCGAAGATCTGAGAGCTTGAGAGACGCACAAAGTTTCCATCGACACAACAGTAGTCGAATTGTCAAGTAAGAATTTTAGGCTGCTGAGTTTTTCTTGTACTAATTTTATTATTGGTATATTAATATAATTTGGTTTTCCAAATCCAGCACACCCTTACCTCCTGTTCCGAACGGAGTGAAAAGACTGACAACTGAGTCTTCCGCAAGTAATCGGTCTTCCACTTCAAGCGGCTATGGTCACATGGTCCAATCCTATGAACCAAATTCGTCGGATGAAGATGACGTGTATAGCAAGCCGACGGAATCTAAAAACTACACTGAAATTTCGACTCCACCCTCTTCACTCGTTAACTCATTTGTAGGAATAAATTCTCCACCTCCAATTCCCAATCGACATAGCAAACGTGATCATCATCCACTTAGCAAGTATTCTTCACATTCCAAGTCCAGTGAATACATCTTGATGCCTCCTAATCGCGTTCGAGAGTTACAATCCAATGAACACGCACAAATTAAGAATGGGCATCTGAAGAATTCATCATCCTTAGTAGATGACTCGCCGATGTCAACATTGTTAAGTTCCCTGAATGATAGTTTTTATACTGCCGATGGAAGTCCTCAGTCAGTTCGAGGTTCTACAGGGCGTAATGGTAACGCCTATTCGGTTGAAGACATGACCGATGGATCTCCTCGAATACCTGTTCCTCCTCTTCCACCACGTGCGAGTATTATCAGTAATGATAGAGTTAGCGCGGATTCGGGCATTTCAGTTCCAGTTTTGCCGAAACGGCAGCCTAAAAAGGTATGATTTATGGTATTGTTTCGCCAAGTACAATCTGGACAAATTTCTCCCTATGACGTGAGTAATGACTAACTTTCAATGCAACAGGTTCCTTTGACCCCGATGAGCAGCACCGATTCAGACAAAGTGTCAGTCTCCAGCACACCTTCCAGTCCTACAAAGGGAGCCCCGCCACCAGTTCCACCCAAACCTCGTTCAAGTATGGGTAATGCTATCGAGTCCGAGTCAAGCTATCTAAATAAATTGGAGCTGATGAGCATGCCGGAATCACCCTCTTATGAAGATCGATTCGAAAATAGTACAATTCTGACCCAGACTCTTCAGAGCAATTCCTTGCCACCCGTAGTGGACACGGCTGGGAATGACAATTTACCCGGGGATGCCGAAAATAACTCAATAAAAGTTGTTCACAGTCCATCACGAACAAGTCCACGAAAGCAAGGTTCTAATTCTCATAAAGAGTTCTATACGCTTCCTTATAAGAATTCACATAATTCAAAGGATAAGGATAAAAATTAGGATTTAGGGCTAGTCCATCCTTGTACAAATATTTTTCCAAATACTTTCACAGTTTTCTATGTTTCCTAACTTGATGTTTACTGTCACTGTCTGCTCTGGCTCATGTCGTTTATACTTACTCCAGTTAAATCGGTAGCTGTTACCGACGCTTATTATTACTTAACTTATGTATGTAGTGGTAGTTACGTAATCATATTGGAGTCAGTAGTATAATCTTACGTTTTGATATTTTACCGCTGCCGCAGAAATATTTCTTGATCTACTATATTACATTACAGTGTAGTGATATACAGTCGTGTATGATATTAGCATTGCCAGGCCTGTACGTTTGTTTTGCTTCTAGTGAATTGTGATCTTGATTAACTTGTACGTCCGCCTCATTTTCCAGTTTATTGTATGCCATATAGATCTGCCTCGTATTTGATGTATCAACATGCTGAACTAGTCTGCTAAACTCTAAACTAAGAATTGTGTGTACACATTCACAATATTAATCCTACATGTTATTTTGTTTTGAAAAGTGCAAATAGATAATCTCGCTCAAACAAATTATGCCAACGCTGTAAGCGTTTCTTAAATGTATCGATCCATAACTTCAAGTAGCTTTTAATGTTAAGCGTGTGTAACGTGTCCTAGCTCCGTTTTTCGTAATAAAAGTGCCATTTAGAACGAATTATGCATGCTCATCTTAAGTTATTAATCAGGATTTTACATTACCCGATTTTTCTCCTGGATTAGTTATATTCGAGATTCCAATTCAGTATTTTATTATTTAGTCACGTATCATGGTTACTTTGGCGTTTTCGTAAGGACTAAGTTGTTGAAACAAAACTTGGGTTTAATTTTTTTTTAAAATCTAGAATTCTGATACATCTTAGGCTAAGTTTCAAATGCCAGTTCAGATTCTAAATTATTCTATCGTGCTTCTTTTCAAGCCGATAGGCCACCTCTGCAATTTACAGCATGGGCTCGTTGACAAATACCCTTAGAAATCATTTATTTGCCTCTTCGTTAAAATTACTTCCTCGTCATTGTTCTGGTGGGTTCAAGTATTTCTCAACTTCAATCCTGCAGGAGCCATTATGCAATCCACCGAATTCAATAACCAGATCTGCACTATTTCCAAATTATTTGTACTTCAGAACTTCAAATTATCCAGAAACGCTTCATCTCGACAAACAATATGTAAGTCTTCGTCTTAGCGAAAACTTATTATGGCAAGAGAGACGCTAGCGGTTGACACGCGATTTCATGCCTGAGTGAAAGTGTCTATCACGAAGTTGTGCATTTCAGTACTACATACTTCCTAACATTATTTTTGATTGCGATTCGCTTTTCCCAAACTCATGGCATTTTTTCTTTTCAGCAAAATCCCTGCCTCAGAACAAGTGTCCCATTTAATCACACCAATACCATTCGTAGCTATCACACATCTCGTTGTCTTTTCGCCGACGCCAATGAAGCGGAGAAGAAAGACAAAAGCCTTGCTTGGATGAGAGATGGAAAGACTTATAGCAGAGGTAGCACTGCCTTATAAATCGCTTTTAATTTTTTTCAATTTTCAGTGGTAAATCGTTGATTCAAACCTATGTTATGGGGCCAAACTTATGTTTCAGGGCCTGACCAGTTACTTCCGTCGAAAGCAGTATTTACATGGAATCGAAAGGGAGCGGTGCATATTGCTGGGCTGAAGAAAGAAGGCCTGATGAGCTTACCCCCAATTTCCGTCCCGTCATTACTCAACAACGCTTCAAAACGATTTGGTGATAAACTAGCTCTTTTTATCACTCGCGATGGTGTTCAGCATTCCTGGACGTATTCGTAAGCATATTCGGATTATACACATTCATTTCAAACAGATTCGAATCGAAGTCAATTTTACTGTGAATATTTTTCTCATTGTGTTGTCCAGAGAATACTTGCGTGATATTCGTATTGTAGCAAAAGGCTTCATTGCTCTCGGACTGGAACAATATCATTCTGTCGCCATCATTGGATTCAATTCACCCGAGTGGTTCCTCTCTGACTTCGGGGCCATTTTTGCTGGCGGATTCGCAGCCGGTGTGATAGCCTTAAATTAATAATTCGGACAGAATTTCACTCCTAGTTCTAATTGAAACTTTTCTATTTTCAAATTACACACAGGAATGTATACCACGAACTCTCCTGAAGCTTGTCAGTATTGTGCAAATCACAGTGAGGCTAATATAATTGTTGTCGAGGACGAAGAGCAACTGGAAAAGATACTTAAAATTCGTGCTAGTCTTCCAAAGCTGAAAACAATAATCCAATATACTGGAACACCTAAATCAAAAGACATTCTGAGCTGGGCAGATTTAATGGAATTGGGCAGACTACAGCCAGATAAAATTTTGGATGAGCGACTCAGATCAATTTCCGTTAATCAGTGTTGCACACTCATTTACACTTCGGGGTAAATTCATCATTCTGTCATTTGAAAGCATTTTGAATACCCGCTTCCAGTACACCACCGAGCCATTATTATGTATTTCAGTACAACAGGAAATCCAAAAGGCGTCATGCTAAGGTGGGACTTCTGATAGCCACTGATTCTTCCAAACCAAGACTCAGTAGAAAGTAGACCAATGAGAAAACTTTGATATACCTGATCTATCAACGTTTTCTTTTTGTATTGCATCTTTGGTTTGAGAGATTCTGTAGCTATCAGGAGTCAACGTTTTTAGTCACGAGTAAGTGCATTATTGAAATCATTATGTAACTAAAGTGGCACATTGTGACTAAGTTAATTATCAACTCTGCATCTGATTAAATAGCAACTTAACATGGATGGCACAAGTGGTAAAGGATTGGGGTCAATTTCGAGACGCGGCGGAGGACTATCAAGAAACTCTTGTCAGTTTTTTGCCGTTGAGGTAATGCGAGCTATTTTCTAAATGCTCATATTGAAATCCGCAGGTTCAATGATGGAATGGAAAGGAATAATAATAAGTTGATGAAAATATACTTGTGTTCCCGTTTACAGCCACGTTGCGGCTCAAATGGCGGACATCTATGCTCCCGTGGTCGTTGGAGGTGCTGTAGCATTTCCAGACAAGTTAGCGTTGAAAGGAACGCTCGTGGAAAATATGAAAACAATTCTGCCTACCAAGTTTCTGGCAGTACCTCGTGTCTGGGAAACAATGTTAGAAATTAAATTAGTTCATGCATAAAATAATTAGACTAATCTCGATAAAATCTGAAAGGTATGAAAAAATATCTGAAGTTGGACGCTCCACGACTGGCTTGAAAAAGTTGGTGGCTCAATGGGCGAAGCAGGAAGGATTGGAACACAATATGAAGAAAATGGAAGGGTAAGAACGCAGAAGCATATCATAGCCCTTCAACCTTCAGAATTATGTTAGCGCCTGATTGAACTTACCGTTAAAATATACTGGTTTCAGGGAAGATCATTCTGAATCATTAGCATTCAAGGTGGCCAACAAAATTGTGCTTGTGAAGGTCAGGGAAGCACTGGGTCTTAACAGGTGTTCTTTGAATCTCTCTGGAGCAGCCCCAATTTCTCAAGATATTCTGAAATTCTTTATGGCGCTCAACATTGTGGTCACGGAGGCGTATGGTAATACTTTCAATACTATTTACGTAAATAGCACGAGCAGGATGAAATGTATTATTCGGGCTGCTTTTACCAAAATCCAGGTCTCAGTGAAAGTTCGGGTCCGCACACAATGGCGCTTGAACGGGCATTTCGTTTGGGTAGCGTGGGTAAGACAATGCTGGGATGTGAAACTAAAATTGATAATCCTGATAAGGATGGCATTGGCGAGATCCTGCTGAGAGGTCGCCACATTACCATGGGATACTTACAGGAAGAAAAAAAGACCAGAAATGGTAAAACTTAATTTGGTGCAACCATTTCTAAACCGAAATGTGTAGTCATAATTCATTCATTTTTTTTTATATTTGAAGCAATTGATTCGGATGGGTATTTTCACACGGAAGACCAAGGTCGAGTCGATGCTGATGGTTATCTTTTTGTAACTGGTCGTCTCAAGGAACTGTTGATGTTAGTGAATAAATAAGCCATGATGCACAGTTTATACTGTTCGGTGCGCTAAGAAATTGCGTTTTACAGAACGGCTGGTGGCGAAAATGTTGCACCGATTCCCATAGAAGAACGCATCAAATCCGAAATTCCTGCAGTAGCCGAAGCTGTTGTAATCGGCGACAAGCTCAAATTTCTCTCGGTTCTGCTCACAATAAAGGCGAGCATAACAGAAATTATGAACTGAATTTAGTCATGAGTAGTATTTAATTTCCGATTGGATTTGCAGACCGAGGTCGATGCAGACACACAGCAGCCACTAGATAAATTAACCCCAGGAAGCAAAGAATGGATTGAGAAAAATGGTGGATGTACTGTAAATACTCTTCAAGATGTGATCGGCGAGTTGAAAAAGAATAACATTAAGGTAAGGGCTGGGTTCTGCAATAGGGACATGCGATATATCGAAGGCTGAGTCTGGTGAGCTTTAATATTAATCGACAGCGTTTTTTTAATAATTCTCCCACTGGGAGACACTAGAATTAGAAATTAATTATGTTTTTGCTCTGGCGATATAGTCAATAGTCATTTTGGCACGGGTAGTGTTAGCGTGTCGTGCCAGTCGGCACTTGGTTCCTCCTTCTGTCTTGTTCTAGCTACTCAAAATATGATTGTTATTGGTCTCATGCGATGTTTACTATAAGACTGGCTTTTCAATTCTTCCTTAGCTGAAACAGGCTTTTCAAGAGGGAATCGATCGAGTCAATGAAAATTCGGTCTCCAAAGCACAAAGACTCCAGAAGTGGGTTATTCTACCCGTCCAATTTTCAATTCCTGGAGGTGAAATTGGTAAGTTTTTCAATCATCTTTCTACCCTTTGACACTGGGCTCTCATATTTTCCTACCGCCCGAACCCTATTTGTTTTCAATTAACCGAAGCCACATGTACGCATCGAGTATTTGTTACAATGTTTGAAGCGAAGTTTTTACGTCATATGAATACCTGAGTTGAATGACTTGGCCAGGCAAAGAACAAAGCAGAATACTTAAAACTATTCAAGTCAATGTACCATGAATAGAATAGAATACACGTGTCGGCTTTAGCGAAGCGGGTTGAATTAATGTTTAGTTTACAACAGAAAAGGTCGGTGCACTTCATCAATTTGAAAGAGATGAGAGATAAACACTTTGTGAATTAAAATGAAGCACTCAGGCAGAGTTAGCACTGAAACCCTGTGAGTAGGTAATGAAATATAGTAGAAGAGAAAGCCGGATTGAAAGTCAATCGAATTCTGTCCAGTCGTCCTGAGTTTTGAACGTAAAGAAGTCGCAAGGCGTGTGGCCGTGCATACGAATCAACCTTAAAACTGTTGTTTGGCATTGGCGGCATGGCTTTGCTGTTCCTAGCTATCCCTGACGCACTTTGTCACAATTGTGACACATTTCCTTTGCCCTTCTTGTCCTTTCCTTGTTCAAGTTTCAATTTTCAATTAAACAAGTTAACGCAATTCTTAGAAAGTGTTTGTAGTAACTTGACGCAAGTTAAGAGAAACTTTTTCAAACAATAAAATGCTGCTTTCCAAGATTTTCTTTGTTCTATGTTGGCCTTTCAATAGATTCAATTCAGGAGCAAACGCTGATTTATTGGGACAGAGAGGTCCATGTAGGTTTACTAAGGTACGCCCGTCGGTCTACTGATCACGACACGAGGACATTGTTAGCATGCAGAAGCCATTGTCTTTTTAATTTAGTTCTCCGTTTCCCTAATACTACAAATTCTGAATTCGAAGCACATCTTTGGGATTATTTTACCGATTCCATGCATAACACGGCGTCTTCTTTTCTACTGCATCGTGTGTGCTTTGCGACACTTGGCTTTCTATTCAGGTCTCGATTTTTAAAGTAAAAGAAATCAGATACTCGAATCTTTATGAGAACACACATCTCAGTCTGCATGGATTACAATGGGTCGGGTGCATGTCATTTAAATACCATTTCTCGATTTAAATTTGAAGATTTTGCCCAATCCGAGCTTACTCGAACTTAAACAAAATATTTTCCATAACACAAATCAGAAACTTTACAAGATTACTGATTTCTCTAAATGTTTACACGCTGTTCCTAGCTTTGCAGTCGAAAATAGAACATGTTATATTGTGTTGAACTGAACGTTTGTTACTTATGCTCGAGTTCGAATCTACAAAAAGATTCCGGATTCCAGCAGAAGTTCCAGTTTGTTTCGTCTATTGTGTTTTATTGCGGAAGCTCCGAAATGAAAATTCTCATTCCGAATCCGGGGGTTTTATATTAGAACTAGTAACTCAGGACAGTCCATTCCATTCCATTAACTAACCCACATGTCTCTTAGGCCCATTACACGGCAGTAATGCTCAAAGTTGGTGAGTGAGTTGAAGAGGTCATTCCAGAGCCATGTAATTTCTTGTTCAGGCCATTCTTAGGCATGAAAACAGCAGCAGGGTAGCAACTGCTCCAACCCTTGGTCAACAGAAACTCGGTCATTTCGGCTATCAGTATTGACTGATACAATCTAGAAATACACTTTTTAGCATTATCAAAATTGGACTGTTTTCAAAGGAATAGCCGGTATCATCATTTTGCGTGTTATCTAAACTTGTATGACTAAATTTTAGGTTAATCGTTAATCATAAAGCACCACCTACCCATACCAGCATGTGAAAAACAAGAATTTTTGAAATTATGATCGAGTAGTTGAAATATTGTAGCTTGAGCTCAAAACGACCGGCATTATAAAAGGAACAAAACGGTCCCATGAACAACGCTATAGCGATGTCCCGAAATGTTTGGAGCTGAAAAGACGCGTGACGACGTGGAGAGAGGGAGAACGGGGATAATATTGTGCAGACAAACTCTTGTTCTTAGTTTCAAATCACGTGGGGAAAGGAAACAAACAAATGCTGAGAGAGTGAAAGCAGATGGGAGAAAGGAGCGGA
>VNWX01000311.1:0-24625 GCA_009869905.1 Ceratophysella communis
TCCCACCCTGAGGACTGAGTACTTGTGTCATGGGACAGTTGAGCGGCCGGCGGGCCGGCTTCCACCCCCTCCCCCTTATTTTCTGTGTTTTGCTCGTATCTCTGTTGATCTCAGCGGTAAGGGGACAGGCGGAACGAGGAGGTGCCGCGGGGCGAAGGAACGGTGCTAGTAACGGTGGGGGGAACGGGGCGGGCGGGGGAGCGGAGTACGAGTACAATGGCTACGATTATGAGGAGTACACGGTGGACGAGGACGAGGAGGGTAAGTCCGGGTTTTTGGGCCCAAACGCCCGAGGTGTTGCAATGGGCATTATTTCTTTGCATGAAATCTTTGAGGTCGAAGTCTTCTCGACTTCAGAGTTCGTTGACCTCTGCTGCACCCATCTTTCTCTTCCCTAGCCTCCATGTTGATAAGCCTTAGAATCGGCCTGCCACTCGCATTATCAATCCTCTCTCCAAGCATGCTAAAGTCAAAAAGGTCGTGGGGATGCCAAGACGATCATGTAGTTCCTCAAAGACAGACTTCACTTTTACTTCCTATAATAATAATACTGGAGACTAGCGTGGAGCATGCTTGACATGTTTTGAACTGAGTCTCCAGTGAATGAACTAACAGTTTCCTAGTCACTCCTGTCTTCGTCTGATGAGAATATCAGTCATATGCACAGATCTCACTTCACTTTTCCTTTCGTTGTTAACATCACCCCTTTCCTGACAAGTGGCTATGTATGGGGATGAAATCTTTTAGCAAATGACGCTATTTCTTTGCCTATTCTAAACACATTTTCAGTTTGAATCTATTGATTAAATTACCCTCGTTGAAGATTAAAACTGATTAAGAATGCTAAATGCGCTTGAAATGAAGAATGAAAACATGGTTGACTATTTTTCAGGTAGAGCCACTACACCTGTGACTGGAGGTGGACGAGTAACCAGACCCCCGACACGTCCAGCCATTCCTGCACCAGTTGAACCGGGTAGCTAACTCTTTTCTTAATATGCATGACTATGGCTATTCTAGCTTTGATTCATTCGGCAAATTGGGAATCTTCTAATACGATCGTTGAGATTAGGAATATAGTCGTTTCTATTCAAAGCAAGAACACCAAAAAACGGGCCAAATTAGCACGACCAGAAGTCTGTTGTCAGGTAACAATAATGTTGAATTTTGAAGCCGTTAATTCATGTCAAAAATCTCAAATCACGTAATACTAAATCGACGGTATTAGGCTATAGTGGGCGGAAGTTGGAAGTCCGATACATCTTTTTCTTAATTCTATGAGTCATTTTGAATGGAAAATCAGGCAACAAAATAAACTAAACGTAATCCTATAGTTCCTGGCTTGGCTTATAGCTAAATGTTTGTGAATTTATCGCGCATAAACCAGCATATGAATGCTGGATAGGTGCTGAATTAGAAGTGGACTTGTCGAGGAAGTACTAGAACATGTCTGACTTGATTTGGCCTGCAAGGCGACTTTAATAGATATAGGTGGAGGTGGGTACAAGCAATGCGGAAGTGAGTCGATTGCACACTTGAGAAAAGCTTATGGACGAACCTCTTTCACAAATCACAAAAAATGTTTTCTCTTCTCCTTGCGTTTCGATTACGACTACGAGTGTACCTGTTTAGAAGGAAAGCGTGAATAGCATTGTCACACCGCATTTCCACCCATCACTCACATTTGGAATTGTGGTTTTTGGCAGAGCCTGGGATTCCTAACCGTCGCTGTGAGTACGAAGGACGTATTTATCAAGATGGAGAGGACTGGAAGCCGGATACGTGTGCCGTCTGTCGCTGTATTCGTGGAACAGTGGAGTGCAGCAAGGAAGGCTGTCCAGGGTCCAACTGTGATGACGTTGAGTGTCCGGAAATTGAGTGTGGCACTCAGCAATATATTCCTCTGGGCCAGTGCTGTCCTATTTGTGCTGGTAAGTAGTGGACCGGACATTCCAAGGTGAGATTCAATGCCATTCCTGATATCACAACTTATTTGCTCCACTTCTGTTCACAGATGAAGATTTGAATGGAGGAGCCGGAACAGGAACAGGAGTAAGTTGGCGTTTTAAAGTATTAATATGTTTACCAAGGCTAAGTCTTCAACATTTACCCGTTAAACTTCGTTTTTTTTTTATTAGACTGGAGGTGATGGAGGCAGAGGACCACAACCTACGACTGCTCCACCTGGTCCAAGGGTAGTTCACTCAATTATCTAAACATGTTAGGCTTACTCACTTCGTTTCTAAGTAGAACTGGTGTTTTTAATATGCGCTGTTATCTACTAGGGTGATAGTGGGAATCAAGGAGTCGTGGGGCCAAAGGGAGACCCTGGCATTCCAGGAAGTGGCGGAATCCCCGGAATACCTGGAGCACCCGGACCACCGGGCCCAACCCCAGATGTAAGTATAGCTTTAACGAAGGTAGCTTCCTCGCTGAGCATTTTAAAATAAAACATGTTCAATTATGGGTTTTATTTTCCAATAGATATCACCGTTCGTTACTCAACTTTCGGCTTCTCAAGGCGGCGACAAAGGACCACAACCTGATCCATTTCAATTCCTTCAAGCTCCAACAGGTCCAACAGGACCGCGAGGAGCAGCCGGTACAATAAAATCAGTTAAATTTGCTTCATCGTTGTAGCTCTGAACCTTGAACTTTGAATACGATAGTTTTATTTAGACCGTCTAACACATGTATGATAATAAATTAAATCCAAACAGGAGCTCCAGGGCCACCTGGGCCGCAAGGATTTCAAGGTGTACGCGGGGAACCTGGAGACCCTGGTCCACAAGGCCCACCTGGAGCTGCTGGACCACGCGGTCTTGTAGGAGCTCCTGGAAAAGACGTTAGTTAATAAATTAACAAAAAACTTGAAAAATTTGCATAAACTTACCGGTTAATTTGCATAGGGTGAAAGCGGAGATGACGGGGCACCAGGAGCACCCGGAGCTGCTGGAGGCCCTGGTCCTCGCGGATTACCAGGTACAGTACATTGTGTAGTATTTATACGATAAAAATGTTGTGAGCTTCGAATTCAAATATTTCTCGGAAATTTTAGGTATGCCAGGTCTGCCGGGAACAAAAGGTCATCGGGGCTTTCCTGGTTTGGATGGTGGGAAAGGTGAGCAAGGAGCTGGAGGTGATAAAGGAATGGGTGGAGCCCCTGGAGCTGCTGGACCGCAAGGACCTATGGTAAGCTTAGATACTTCGGTCAACGCTCATTCTGCTGCAAAAACGAGCGCCTAATGTGTGTGTAAATTAGGGCCCCGCTGGACCACGAGGAGAACGAGGACGAGAAGGGCCTCCAGGACCACCAGGTTTGAGAGGCATTGACGGCATTGCCGGACCGCCTGGTTTACCAGTAAGTTTTCATTTCACACAGTTTGACCTCATCAATCAGAACAGCAGTTAATTAGCACTTTTATCGACTAGGGAGCGATTGGCAAGAACGGGCCTCCAGGATTCCCAGGTTCACCTGGAGGTAAAGGTGACCAAGGAGGGCCTGGTGCCAAGGGATCCCAAGGACTTCAAGGGCCGCGAGGTCAGACCTGTTAACCTATTAGCACTTCATCGTACATAGCATTGTTTCACTGATTCAAAATTCTATTTTCTATTATTTGGCTATCACAGGAGAGGGAGGAAAGCCAGGATCTCCTGGGTAAGGGCTTCAAAGTGAACAAGGACAACTTTGCTCAGCGTCATAACAACATATTTTGTAATAATAATTTTAAATTTGTAGAGACGGTGGTCCACCCGGACCGCCAGGAAAAGACGGATCCCCTGGTGAAAAGGGTTCTCCGGGTTCTTCAGGTCCGCCCGGTGGTCAAGGTTTTCCTGGGTCAAGAGGTCCGCCTGGATTAGGTGGAAGCCCAGGACCTGGTGGAGCTAAAGGAAATCCTGTAAGTAGCTTTTCTGGAGTTTTCTTATTATTAATTCTTTCTCCCTAACCGAGTTTGTCGTCTAGGGATCACCCGGTGAGCCAGGTATGAAGGGAGACTATGGACCGAAGGGTGAAGGTGGCTCGCCTGGTGCTCGTGGTTTGCCTGGTGCTGGCGGAGCTCCCGGGAAAAGAGGAAAACCTGGTCCAAGGGGTAAGTGACTTTTCTTTGTCTGTAACCCGTTTTTTCATATACCTGCCTAAGTTGTTCCGCATGAAATACTTCATTTTGACACTTGTGTTCTTGATGAAAAAGGTCCTGGAGGTGCTGTGGGTCCACCTGGAGAACGAGGTCCGGCCGGTGGACGCGGATTACCTGGTCAAGATGGTGCCCCGGGTCCGAAAGGTCAAGGAGGAGACCGAGGCCCTGGAGGTCCTCCGGGAACTAAAGGAACGCAAGGAGAGGGTGGTCGACCAGGACCACCTGGGTTGCAGGTACAACACGGTGACCCAATATTTCTGCTGATACTCATGCATAGTAACCTCGTATTGGTCTACCATATTGTGGCATATTGCGTTCGTTGCTAACGAGTTTTCTTAAACAGGGTCTTCGAGGTCCTGCTGGTAGACCGGGGCTTCCAGGAAAAAGCGGATCGCCCGGCGAGAGAGGCATTCCGGGTGCAGATGGAAAACCAGGTGAACAAGGTGGACAGGGTCCAAATGGTTTACCTGGACCAATCGGTCCTCCTGGAGACAAAGGGTTATCGGTGAGTTAAAAACTGGTGGTTCAAAATTATATCTCGTGAAGTGGTTTGATATTAGTTATAGAAACTTTTTTGTGCCAATTTTATGTCTTTTGTTTAAAATGAGGAGGAAAACATATACAACTAGATCCTAAATAAATCGGTTGAATCACAAATGCTAAAAACAGGGAGAAGGCGGGAAGGACGGTGAGCCTGGACCCATGGGTCCACCCGGTCCCAGAGGTGACCCTGGTAAAGACGGTGGGATGGGAATGCAAGGATTACCAGGAGGATCCGGGCCCGATGGAGCGAGAGGACCGCCTGGTACTGTTGATTTCAATAGCTAGAATTTCGCAATACAGTAAATCTGAGTCAGGAGAAACTTGTTGCAACGTCTCAACTGTACTTTCTGTGTGACAGGTCCACCTGGTCCACGAGGATTTCAAGGTTTGCCTGGAGCCCAAGGAAATGGAGGACTGCCTGGTAAAGATGGAGAGGGCGGGTTACAGGGACCACCAGGTCCTCCGGGAAGTACCGGAGGTCGTGGAGAGAGAGGCTTCCCAGGAGAACGGGGACCTTCAGGTCCCGCTGGCGCCCCAGGTGGCAGAGGTGAACCAGGCATGCAAGGACAAGACGGACCGATTGTAAGCTCAAGTCTGCCATTAACAGTTTGTATATAGTCACAATGTTTGTACGTGGCTGTTACTGAAACTCCTAGGGACCGAACGGACCGAAAGGTGACAAAGGTCACGCAGGACCACCTGGATTACTTGGATTGCCTGGTGGACGCGGAGTCCCCGGACTTGGGGGTGAGAAAGGAGAACGAGGGCTTCCTGGACTGGCTGGACCAATTGGTCCACCCGGGAGAGGCGGAGATCCAGGTCCGCCGGGACCCATCGGACCCGTTGGACCTACCGGTGAACCCGCTGATCGAGGAGACCCAGGACCGGCCGGACCACCGGGTAATAAACACCTTCAAACACTTCGTGTCGCCACTATAAAATTACGACTCGGTTAATATTTGAATCCTCTTGTGTGAAATATAGGTGAGCCTGGAAGCGGTGGAATGCCTGGAGAAAGAGGAGCTGCGGGTCCGCCAGGTCTGCAAGGATTTCCCGGACCCCAAGGTGTTGGAGGAGCACCTGGCGGAAAGGGCGATCGAGGATTGCCGGGACCGAAGGGAGAGCAGGGCGGACCTGGTGCAGTTGGAAAACCTGGAGAACAGGGAATGGGTGGTTTACCTGGTCTAAACGGAGGAAAGGGAGCACGGGGAGAGCCTGGAGGCAGAGGAGAGTCAGGACCCATGGGACCACCAGGGCGACCAGGAAATTCTGGACCACCGGTATGCAGGCACATTAGTAATTTACAAATGATCATAAGCAATTATTGGTTTCAAACTTGGTTAGGGATCGACCGGTGCTCCGGGTGCTTCTGGACCGATGGGAATGCCGGGTATCAAAGGCAGTGGAGGAGATATGGGACGACCTGGACAGCCTGGACCGGTTGGTCAGCCAGGATTACCTGGACCTGAGGGACCCAAAGGAGAGGGAGGAGCCGGAGGTCCGCCTGGACCGATTGGAAAACCAGGTACCTTGAGGTTAAGATTTTTTCAATATTGGTGGATAAATGTATTTCTAACACAATGTGTGCTAAAAACTTCCAGGAGCGCAAGGTGCTGGTGGAGATCGAGGTTTGCCTGGTTTACCTGGGCCTACTGGACCGCCTGGAGCTCGTGGACCTCGAGGAGCGGGTGGTGAGCCTGGACCTCAGGGTAAACCTGGTGGAGAAGGACAACGAGGAGAACCTGGAATGATGGGTCAAGGCGGTGCACCTGGGGCACCGGGAGAGCCTGGTCCAGAAGGTTCTCCAGGAAAGGTCGGACCACCCGGAATCGGTGGAAGACCGGGAGATAAGGGACCCGTTGGTCCCGCGGGAATGATGGGCTTACCTGGGCCTCAAGGACTGCCTGTAAGCACATGGATTGAAAGAGTCATTCCTGATTATCAGAGTCGAAGAATTCTATTGCAATTTTAATTGTGCGATTTTTTCAGGGTTCACCGGGAGCTCCAGGACCAGCAGGAGCAACTGGAGAACGAGGACCTCGAGGAGAAACTGGTCCTCAAGGCGTGGAAGGACCGTCGGTTCGTTCTTATTTTTATTAGCCTGTTAATTATTTTCATTTTCCTGACCAGCTAGGCTAAACTTTCACGTGGTTCTTTTTTCTAAAATTAGGGACCTCGAGGAAAGCCGGGTGCTCCAGGACCACAAGGAGAAAGCGGCGGAAAGGGAGATGCCGGACCTAAGGGGGGCAAGGGACATCGTGGATTGAATGGTTTACAAGGCTTGCCCGGGGCACAGGTAAAAGACTTATCCATTACAAATTAGCAAAGCGGAATTTGGCACTGTTACAGTTTCGATACAATTTGGTAGGGTGTTGCCGGAGAACGAGGTATGGTCGGACCTGCTGGGCCACCAGGAAAGCCTGGAGATGTTGGAATGAAAGGTATATAAATCCGTTTTACTGGTAATGATATGTTGTGAGCGATGCTAATGTGAGCTTCAAATCGTGCAGGTCCGCCTGGTCGCGATGGTACACCTGGAGGACCTGGAAATCCTGGGCCTGCTGGACCACGCGGTCCAGCTGGAGAAGTTGGTAAAATGGGACTGCTCGGACCTGCAGGGTATGATCCAATATTCTTGTATTTATTGTCATGGCATGTAACCTGTCTTTATTCACAATAGACCGCCCGGACCCCCCGGTCCACCCGGAGAATCAATGGGATACGATGCTGCTGCTTTGGCTGCTCTTCTCGGTCAATCATCTCAAATGAAAGTAAGCACTCACTAGAAGCCTTGAATATTCAACGGGTTGTTGAGATGGCAATTCTAATTTCTTAATTTAAAATCTGTTTCCAATTAGGGCCCAGATTCCGCTGCAAATGACGAGCCGTTCAAGATATTAGGCAAAGAAATTACCGATGAAGAACGTCGTAAACTAGTCTTAACTGCCTATGAGCAATTAAAAACTACGTTTGAGAAATTCCAGAAGCCCGTGGGAGACAAGAAGTCTCCTGCGAAGACGTGCAGCGATTTGTCGTTAGCTCATCCCGAGTTCGCATCTGGTATGCATTGAGTTCTGTCTACTAGTATTTTACGAATGGGCAAGAGAATTAGACCCAGTTCTAATCCATTTAAAATTACAGGTGAGTACTGGATAGACCCGAACGGAGGAGATGCTCGCGATGCAATTCAAGTATACTGTAATATGCTCACCAAGGCTACTTGTGTCTATCCGAAACCGGAGAAAACACCACGAATGAGCCCTGTTATTAGCGTTCCCAGTGAACAATGGTTCTCTGACCTTGAAGGAGGCTTTCAGGTCAGACGCATTTTCCGTTAATAAGTTAAATCTTGATTCAATTGTTTTTATGCATGGGTTTCCATATTTTCCGCTTCAGTTTTCGTACAAGACGGACGTGAATCAGATGAACTTCTTGCACCTCCTCTCAGCAAATGCCGTCCAAAATGTGACATATCATTGCCTCAACTCAGCTCCTCACTATGATGCTGGGAAGCGGAACTACAAGAACGCCGTGAAGTTGTTGGGCTGGAACGACCTGGAGCTGACTGCCAGAGGAACGAGAAGAACGCGCTACAATGTGCTTGAAGATGAGTGTCGCGTAAGGGGGGATATATTCATAAATAAAATAGAGAATTATTTGCGACAAAAGCTTAACTACAAGCTCTGATTTTATTTTGCAGAACAAACGGCCGGAATGGGCGAAAACAATAATTCAGTACAACACAGACACGACGCAGCGACTTCCCGTGCGAGACATTACAGTGAGAGACATTGGAGAGCCCAGTCAGTCCTTTTGGGTAGAAATCGGCCCAGCTTGCTTCACGTCTTAACTTAATAGTTCGCCTTTTTTGTACTGTCACTTTGTTCTTACTTTAATTAGAGAGACCCAGTTGTTCTATTTATTACTACTTCTATAGTGTTAGTCTTGTAGAGTGGAGTCGGAGTCGCGTGAAGAGCTCACGCGGGCCCAACGCCTTTTACCGAATTACAATTATTGATATTATACGCTTTACGTAGAAGTACGGGTAATCACTAACTTACACGCCATTGGGTATTCATGGAGATGATAAGTTGTTCACGAGTGCTGACGCTCAAATCCGATAAATTTACATTCTTCTACTGCCAAACACTGCCACACACTAGACTTGTACTCCGGCCGAGTGCCGCTTCCTAGTTCTCAACGCTCAATTGGTAATTACTAGCAGATAATAAAAGTTCAATAAAAGCCAGAATGAAAGTTGTGAGGAGACTTAATTCCTTAGACTCCGTCACATTAGGGCGTGAGGCGAAGACGGCGGACGGTAGTGCACGGCAGACTCACTGATTTGTATGCATGCACAGCTGAGGTCATTAGACGTGGTGGGAGTGATGAAAATCAATTTTTATTACACAGGCGACTCGTGAGAATGATTATTGCAAAATTACAGAGAAGACCTGTATTTGGTTATATGAAAAAGGGAGTTTGGGTGGATTAGAAAAGACAAAACGTGCGTCTCATGCTAATGGAGAGAAGGGGTGTACGAGGCAAAGTGCAGAGGTGTTGGCGGCGGGGGTGAGTGGGGCTAGGACTACGCACAACCATTGAGGACGAGGAGCGAAGAGTGTCACTCCGCGTGTGAGGGTTGATGACGGGACATCGGGCGGGGTGGGCACGGAGGCTACGGGTGGCTACCAGGGATGAACACAACACGACCAACGAGCAAATTGTACGAGTCTACGTACGGGGTAGAAAGTAGTTGACTAATACGTAGTAAATCCGAGCGGGCGGGTGCGGCGGCCGCGTCTCATGGCAGCTTCACTTGCATGTATGGATGTCCGTTCGCGTGATGCATGGCTTGCACTGCACGTAACAGCACCTATCAAAACAAGCACCCATTAGCTTTCTCCTGTCAGATCAGAATTAAGGACTTGAGTGAGGGGTGTCTTACCAGACAAACCGACAGGAGCACTGCGCTATTCGCTTGACAACCTGTTGATATAATCAAAAAGAACCTATTGAACCGTTCCTTTATAAATCAAGCGAATGCTTCCAGAAAAAACGGAGCCCCATTACGGATGAGCAAATGGGCTCCCATTAGGCCTATTTTTAAAAGTTTCACGCCAGCTCTGCAGGGTGGGGAACGACTGAGTAGATTTACTGCTTCCCACTCCAAGACGCGCTCGAGAGGAGCTTATGCCGCGGTTTTATTGGCAAAAATCCTAGCCAAGGTAATTATAGCTCCGTCGGATTGGAGAGGAAATATTAATTGTTTATGGACGAAGGCGTTTTCACGGAGAAGTACTTTCACTCGAGCTGGCTCTGCTCTTTCTCTCCTTGAGACTGGGGGAGTTGTGGTGGGGGCTGATTAGTCGTGACAGGCTGGTTCTTTCTTGACAAGGGTCCCAGAAGTAAGTGCGACATGATCGGTACACGTGCGTCAAGCAGGGGCATAATGGCAGGGAGGTAGCGCAGAGCAAGCAGACGGAGGGCGGCGTGCTGCTGGAGTCGTGGAAGCGGAACACTTCCACCCAACTTCACACCACTGCGTTCTGCCATTCATCACGCGTCCCAAAGTAAAACTGAAGTAATGTCTTCATAATGTCTGAGCTTACTTTCGTGTTAAAACCTCGGCCACAACAAAGAACGCTACAGCGATCCGGGCCCTCCGACGTCTTGTTGCAAACTCGGCCTGACGTGCCCAAAATCCCCTTCTCCGGGTCGTGCTCGCAATAGTCGGGAGACTTCCGCAAATGAACCAGCTCACCCTTATTCACCGAGAACTGGCGTCCGCTTTTGCGGCGAAGACGCTTCTGAGCCTTCAGAGCTACCTATGAAAACACAATAAAAGACTTTGAAGGCACTGTCACAATCTGAGCTCAAGCTCAAGCAGTTCCACTCACTTGAACGGACTTCTGGTATTTGTTCTTCAAATAGTCGCCCACTTGGTTGAAACTTGGGATGTTCTTCCAACATGTTTTCAGCTCACATGAGCCAGACACGCCGTGACAGCGACACTGCATTCGCATCAAATGGGAAATGGCCTGGAAATTTAGAGCAGAACGTGTTTACATTTATGAATTCCAACACGGGAAGTTTTAGCTTGTAGCACAAGCACAAATCGAAGGAAGCCTACCTGCCGTCCAGCTTCATTATTGTGGAGGTTCATGAGGCTTCGGACATTCTTGGAAGCCCACTGCTTGGCTTTATCGGGAGCATCGACGAAACGACGAGAGAACTGGACACCAAACTTGAGGTTGTCACTGAAAGCAGAAATGAAATTTGACTCTAATTGGGTCCTGAACTTGGAAAGGCCGTGGTGGTTTTGTAGATCTGTAGGTGAGGAGTGATACCTGCAGCCGCCCCACTTCCAGCCTTCCGGTGTCGTTCGTCCCTGTTTACTCAAGTCACAGGAACACTCATTGAGACTTCCGAAGCTGCAGGCTTGGGTAATGGCGTGGACCACACCGGCGCTTGTCACCGCGTAAATAAATGCCGTCTCCTTGCTCCCTACAAAAAAAAACGGACAGAACGACACATGTTCGTTTAGTTGTCACACTACTGTCCCATCTCTCACTCCTCGTCAGTCAATAATAGCATTCTTCCGCATATCTTCGCCTTTCAACCCCGCTTCCTTCCTTCACCCGTCTCACCCACCAGAGTTCTAAGAACTTGGCCTGTCTCTCCTGTCACCTGTACATTCTATGTTATTACACAGTAACATTGACAATTTCGTCATCCCTGCCAAGAACTATTAATTAAATTCTAAAAAATATTTCCCTTGAATCGGGCGGGGGACCACATGGATCTGCTGTATGCATGTGCTGCTTGATTGTGTAAACGAGTGGGTTGATTAGCATTCTAATGATTCACGCGGCGCGTGGGTCGTCCGACTTGCTGTTCTAACCTCTGGAGTGTTGACGAGAACTTTTGTTTTGGGAAAGAAGGTGTTGGGTCCTCGTGCGGGAGATAAGAGGAGGGCCTGGTCTCTCATCGTTCCGACAGGAAAGAAGAGCGAGAAGTCCTTATCCTTTATTTTGAAAGATAATAGGCTCATTGTCCTGATGGAGAGCGAGAGTAAATGCTTTGTTGGGCTCCATGTCCATCTAGAGATCTCCGCTCCAGAGAGGAACTGCCGTGGAGACTCCTAATTGTTCTGAATTGTGAGAGACCCTCCTCCGTCCATAAAAGCCGAGAAATAATAAATAGAAGTGGTAGTAAGTGCCGGCCTAAGCCCTCCTCCCTCCTCAGCCTGCACCCAGCTCCGCACGGACATCAGATTTGCATTAGGCAAATACGTTTCTCGTATTTTTAGCAACAGAATCACTCTCCGCTCCAGCAGCCCATCTCTCCTCTCCTCACGAACCAACAATAATAATAGCCCCCGTCAATATCAATATCAATAAGAGCTGTCAGATGAAGATCCACGAATTCCGCCTCGTAATTCTACTCAACAAGCCCAGCCTCTTATTATTTCAACTATGTATTGTAGCGAAAATGTTCTACACGCAGATCCAAAAATTGTTAATTCAAACAGCTTAGTATGCTCTAGAACACCAATACTTTGTAAGCAGTAATCCTCCTCAAAAGTTGTAATCATATTTATATTATATGCTCCACAAGTTATGAGACTGCTCTGCAGCCAAAAGAGGCTTTAAAATTTTCTAAAACGAAATCACGGGTAATCGATTTGAAGAGCCGCAATGCATGAATAATAATTTTCTTTTCAAGGCTCGTGCCGTGTGCTTATGAAACTATTGAAGAGGTATTTTAGACTTGACAAAGTAGTACCGTTCTCATCACGATGCTACAAGTGAGCTCAATTAAGTTAGAATTTAGTATGGGACTTATAGCCTACTCCGTTTGGAGCAGAGCCCAATAATAATGAGTAGAGGGAGAAAGGAGAGAGAGAAAGAATGCTTTGAACTGCCTGCCGAGACAAAAGCCTCAATTCATTACAGGGGCTTAGACTCTGAGCACACAAACTTCCTAATTCCTACAATATCATTTTCTGACTCTACAGAAGTCTAATGGTGAAATACTAGGGCAGGGAGGCCGGAGGAAGTTCTCAAACCAAATTACATCTCCTCATTAGTTTCTTTTCCCCGAGCTCGGAATTAAATTAAATGCTACCCAAGAAGAGATTCAGCTCAGATTCCTAGCCTACGATAGAGGCACACATGCAGAAAATCGCTATGCCGAAGACGATTTTATACAAAAAGCAAAGTAATGCCAATGGACTAGTGGCAACCTTACAGCCTACAGCGTGAAAGTTGCTGCAGCATAACAACTAAACCAGTCGGTCCGTATATAGATGCCGCTTTCTTCGTTTGGGAGAAAGCAATGCGTGTGACCAAATTATTCAATTGAAAAAAGGACTTCCTCAAATCCCACCTTGCCGTTTGACGCGGGTTTTGAAGCCATAAGCCTAGATAAAACGGATAGTGTAATAACGAGGGCGAAAGAAAGTGCGATTGGGCCGATCAAAGAAGACATAAAATATAATTTATTATTAACTGGAGTCAACCAAAGCCTCATTCATCCAATAAATTACTATGTTCAGTCAATAAAAGTGCGTTTGGGGAAGCCGGTGAGCCCAGAGGTATTTCCGGGAGTGGCTGGTAATACAACTAATGCTTCCGACTATTGGCTATGATAATTTAAATGCTGGCTGAGGGAGCCTGCCTGGAGTGCGAGGGAGTTGAAAGATGATGAATGTTTGTGGAAAGGGATTTTGTGGATGCGGGACTGACGGAGGGGGGAACCGGAAGACTATTTTTCCAATGCTTCCTCGTCTCGGGCCTTGACAGGAGAGAGACAAAGCGATTTTAGATTTTGGCATGATTTATCAGGTTAGCCCTTGCTCAAGTTCAGCGGTGGCGACGGAGGCAGATTGGAGCTCCCTCCGCCTCGCTCCTGAACAGAAACAAAGGCAAAACATGGCTTGGGCCCCAGAGACAATAACTTAGTCTGATTTTGGGCCTCGTCTCCAGAAGAAGCCCATGCTCCAGTATATGGATTGTATTTTGTATTGGAATTGCTGAGTAGAGTCACGAACGAATGAAAGAGATCAAGGAACACTTTCCACAGATACAGCTTCTATTNGGGCCTCGTCTCCAGAAGAAGCCCATGCTCCAGTATATGGATTGTATTTTGTATTGGAATTGCTGAGTAGAGTCACGAACGAATGAAAGAGATCAAGGAACACTTTCCACAGATACAGCTTCTATTTATTGCACTCCAGCCTATAGACATTAAATGTAAAATACGGACTAGTTCCTTGGAAACAAGAGGCAAGAGACACGCATAATCATGTCACTTTCGAGTCTCGAGCCCTACTATGTCATACTTAATTTTCCTACCACACACACGCACACACACAGGCGAAAAGGCAATAGCGCCAGTAAGTCCTTCTCTGCTGCCTTCCTGCATGTCTGTTGTTTCTTTTCTAAGAGAAAACTTGTCGTTATGAAATGAGGAAAAAGTATCATAAAAATTTTCTCGACGGAAGTCAGAATGCGTGGAAGACTGGGAGTGGAAATGCTTGGGATTCCATTGTCGTGGTTAAAATCCAAAAAGGACATAGCGACAAGTTTTTTTTTCTCTTTCTGCCGACTCCGCGGCTTCTCAACAAAGTTGCTTTTTTGGTAAACTCTGGTATTATTACATTGAAGAGCTCGACGGAAGCACTACCCGGATTTTCCATCTCAGTTGACAAGCAACTCCTCGTGGCTATTCCGAAGCCAGACTGAATGACTGCTACAACCACGCAAGCGAACCGTCCGGCTAGAACCGGAGCTCCGCCTCAACATAATAATTAAGCTCATTTGATGAATCGTCATAATTGAAGGAGACTTGGGAAGGGAGCTGGAGCTCGAAGTCGGAGTCGGATAAAAAGCCTCTTTCCATTCCATTTCACTTGAGAGAAGGGATTTGTTTCCTCGGAAAAGTTTGTGCTTGAAGAAGATGAGATCTTGGTCTAGGGAAAGGTTATCATGATGAGACTCTGGCAGGGAAATTGAGGGATTCCACAACATTTTGAATAATATCATAGCCCCAACTCTCACGAGGAGCAGCCTCTCCGCTCAACGCCTGACTTATTACATGTCTCTCAAATCGATGGGCAGATGTGCAATTGCACAGAATAGACGCCGAGCCTTCTACTACTGTCATGACAACCGAGGAGCCGCTCTTCAGAAGACCCTGCTCTGCGTCACCTTCTCAACCTGCATTGGACGTCTGTCTTCCGCTTCTCAAACGGATTCTTAGTGCAAAAGACGGAAGAACCACTTTGGGTTGGGCTCAATGCTTGTCCTTAAGTAGCTTTTTGTGAGAGAAATTATGATGCTTCTCCAATAATCATAAAACTCAGGTAAAACTGGGAAGACGAAATAATTAAAAGCGGAGCGGCGTCTGCAGAACGAACGCTCTCTCGACTAGCCTGACCACAATACTTTGGAGTATGAATTCGAAAAGCTCTGTGATTCCAAGGTATGCGTAGTCAACAGTGGTGCCCAGTGGTCTTGTCCTTATATAGCTTTTAAATTGAGGTTACATTGAAGGATTGTTTATGGAAGATGCGGAGGCGCAGCTATGGGAGACAGCTCCAGTGGAACTCATGCACCTGAGCAAAATAAAAGGATTATTTCCCCGTCTTTCCCCATTTCAGCCTATTGCTTCGAGAGACAAGTTTTTATATTTAGTTTTTATGATGCTCTTTCCTTCAGGAGCTGAGCAGCCAGAGAGCTTCACTTGTCGATCACTTTTTCCTCAGTAGTGCTTCCAAGTCTAATGAGCCCTTTGCCTCATTCCCTTTTTTACACGGCTGAGCAAGTTTTGGGCGAAACGGAGGTTTTTGTGGCCGAACTGGTTCCTCTCTAATTCGACTTGACTCCCATCTCCGATCCATCTTCCTCCAGATCCTTATCTCCGTGTCCACACCATCTCTCCCTGCCCGCCTATTAACATTCAAGGGAAATAAATCAGGCCCTTCCCAATACACGTCCAGCGACTGCTGGGGCCGAGGAATGTCTCCGCACTGGAGTCGCATTAGAGAAATTGAGCTCTGTGTGGTCAGGCTGGAGACACAACAATAGCCCATTGCCGAGAGTGGGCTCAATGGAGAGGAATTGTGGAAGAATCCAATTGCTCTCCAGCAACTTGAAAGGAGCTCACTACTGTTCTGGCCAGAATGCATGCTGCTCAGAGCCGGAATAAAATATTCCCAAACCTATTTCATCTGCCTGTAACTAATCGAATTCTTTCGAGCCGTGGCAAATCTCTTCAGCAGTTTGTGCTCAGACTCCCCTCCCATTTCCCGATCAGATCAGAGCCAGGCTCTACCACTGGAGAACCCTCCGCGTGGAGCGGGCGAGTCAAGGGCCGAGATAGGAACGCACTGAGGCAATAGCCAGGATCTTCTGAGCTCAGTTTGACCCGTAAGACCCCTGGCCCCAGATCCCTCACCGACTCAAGGAGCCATTCCAGCCAGCCGTGCGTCTTCCTCGATGGTCATCACGAAGGCGGCACTTGAGAAGAAAACGGCTCTCCATCCAAACGGCTGGGGAGACAAAGGGAAATTGCTGGGCGGACCCAACGTCGAGATCAATTGACTTGGCACGGAATGACGAGGGGAATTGAGCTAATTCCCTAGTGAAGCCCGCCGAGAAGGCTAATGATGTAATGCAATGATGCTAATTCCTATTCATGTTTCGCAAGACCCGAGCCGCCTAAGAGCTTGTAATGGACACTTGGGACGGAGTGAAAAGAACAAGGCCGCGGGAACAAGGCGAGGGTCGGAGTCATTGTGAACTGTAAACAGACAAGGGTGATTATTGGGCATGTTTTATCGAGTTGACACAAAGGAGGCATTTAGAGGTGGGTAGGCGACCTACAAGCTCCAATCTATTGATTTGATACACTCGCTCGTTCCCAGCCAGGCTGAAGTGAGCAGATGGGGAAAAGCCCTGCTTTCAAATCCCAGCTTCCCAAAACTGATTGTGTAATCGGAGTGCTAGGGATGGATGATGGCTCGAACTTTGTCTCCCGCAGAATAAAAGGAACATATGGTACAGACTTGGAGAATTTTCACCAAAACTACAGCTCGTTATGATCGTCAATTGTCCACAATGAGGGTAATTATTAGGTATTCCATTTCCAAACCTCCTTCATCATTGCCTAATCCCTGATTAGACTGTACGAGCAAGACCCCATGACGAATGAGCCTCGACCGAGGCCTGACTCGGCGAACGGCGGGTTTTAAGTTTTGAGCCCGTCCTGGAGGCAGGGCATTAGGCTGAATAAGTCAGAGGCTAGGGACTCGGCTGCTGGAGAGCTTGGTTGGGCATATAAAATATTTACTGACTCGAGAGTGGAGTGGGAATCAAAGAAACTATTGCAACGGAATGGAATTCAGCTCGACAGAGATGTGGTGTAGTATTAATAAGAGAAGAAAAGGATTTAGCAGGCGAAGTGGGCTCGAGTCGAGTCTAGTGGTGCATATGATGTCATTAAAAATTCTATCTTCCCAGCTTATCTCCCAATGAGATGCTTGCTCTTCCTCATTCGTATCCATTAACTACGGACTGCTGGGGAACCGCGGGCAAGCCAGGATCCGGCACACGCTGGAGCTTGGCTGGAATAACGCACGACACTTCCAAGTCTGCCCGGATAGCTCTTGCAAACTACACCATTATGATAGCACCTAGGGCGGACCTCGCTCATCCTCCATCCCCCTCCGCATTAATATTCAGTCGCACCAACAACACTATCAACTGAATGATGTCATTAAAAATTCTATCTTCCCAGCTTATCTCCCAATGAGATGCTTGCTCTTCCTCATTCGTATCCATTAACTACGGACTGCTGGGGAACCGCGGGCAAGCAGGATCAGGGCACACGCTGGAGCTTGGCTGGAATAACGCACGACGGACTTCCAATTCCAAGTCTGCCCGGATAGCTCTTGCAAACTACACCATTATGATAGCACCTAGGGCGGACCTCGCTCATCCTCCATCCCCCTCCGCATTAATATTCAGCCGCACCAACAACACTATCAAACTGCAAAAAATACCAAGGCGTCGTCTCAAGGTCCTCCCAACTTCAGAAGGACAATTAACTACGCGCTACGCTAATTACAAGGCTACTTCTAATCACTACCATATCATCCCAGCACATCGAAGTTGAGGAGGGTGAAAGCACGTGAAGGCAAGCCACCCCATGCACCCTGCGAGCAGGAGAAAGACAGTATTTGTAGTTGTGGTGTCCTAGGAAAACATGGGTTACAAGTTACAATGCAATGCTTTGCTCTCGCAATCTTGCTTGAGCATGTGGGGTGTAATCAGATGCACATAATGTGGATCTGGACAGAAGTTGAAGGGAGGGAGATGGATGAGATGAAGCGTGTAAACAGAGGCTGGCCTGCATGATGGGATCAGCCGGAATGCCAAAAACGTGCTGGAAGAGGCGAAAGCTCAATGTTGGCAGGAGTGGTTCTACTTCCTGGGTCAGGCTCAGCCCTCCACAACCGGGGAATTAATCAGAAGGGATCATGATTCCCTTTGTCAATAGTCCAGCCACACACAGCGCCTGATGAACAGGAGCAGGCCTTGTGGGACTCTCCAGAGGCCCCGGACTCAGTCCGATCCATCTTCCAGATTCACCCTAAAAATTGATATCCCTGCCCGATTCGATATTAGCCAATTGTGGAGAATTATCAGAGCTGCCACTTGAATGAATAATAGGAGTGATCAAGTCGAGGCTCATGCTCAGCCCTTTCCTCGTACGAAGCCCACTGAGCCAATCTTCACGGACGCTGATTGTCGAGAGAGATAAAGTTGGATGTCAGAGAGCATCACCTCATGCCTAACTGATTTTCAATACGCAGGCCATACATGGGACTCGGGGACAGCCTCGAGTAGGTCTGATCACTCAAGAGACGTCTCGATGCAGGACTTATTAGTACTTGAGAACATTGTCACGTGGAAATGACTCTCGACAGTCTCACATGCACTTCACGTACCATTTTTTGCGAGTGATCGTCGTCATGCAATAATTGCCTTGTTTCTTACTGAAACATGAATGTCGTCTCTCTGCAGAAAAGATACATTCCGAGTTACAATCTCTTGAATCGTTGAGAGTCTCCTATCATTCGTCTTCCACTTATCTCGTCTAATTGCATGAGTTGGAGTACAATAATAATGAGTGATTGCGAGGACGCTTCCTCTTATGGAAGAACAATGAAATCGAGCAGTCGACAGGCCGGTGGTGCGTGAGCCGAGTGCTGCTCGAGAGGAGCTCCATATTTGTTCTTAAATTATTCCTGCTCTGCACAGCTGACTACACAAGAGTTATGGACCCAGGGCCTTCAATTGACTTTTATTTATTAGGAGCTACAGGCTGGGGCTCGCTCTGCGGTGATTTTATTGATTTGGACAGCCCGAAATTGGATACTGCACTCTCCGCCCTCTCAGCTCCGCCGGTGGTGTCTCCTAATTACGTTATCCTGCCTGGCTTCTGTATTCAGGTTTCGCCAGTTGCAAAGCAACTAACACTCAACTGGAATCTCTGCCCGTTCTAATTGAGTTGTGGGCCTTAGGTAAACAGAGTTGGAAGTGAACTAGTTATTCCACTTCCAGACTGCTCCCCTGAAGTCTGACTGGACATCCATTCCCATCCCGTATCATCTTAGACCCCACTCACCTCGTTGGAGCTCTCTTTGAAGTTCGTCTTGACGAGAGGAAGTACAGTTCCAGCGCTCATGTCGAAACTGGTACTGGCACTCGAGGATCCCTCGCTTGGCTCCTTCCGACACGGATTTAATGGTATTCGGAAAGTTTTGACAAACTTCCACTTGGGCTGCGACGAGCCCAGGAAGAGCCCGACAAATCAGCCCCGCCGATTTCAGGATAGCCGCATCGTCCGGCAGTTGTGGGGCATCAGCCAGTTGCTGGTCAGCTGAAGGGTCCGCCTGGATTTTCGGCTCATTGCTCGGCACTCCCAAATATCTGTCAACACGAATCACCATAATATGTAGAACATTATAGCAATGTTTTATTTCCACATTAGCCTGCTCATTTCAGCGATGGATACAAAGCCGCCCGTCGTTTAAATAAATGCCTAATGATCAAATGCCATAGGCATAACCCGAATATGTTCAACTTTTCGCACATACCATCTTAGCCTCAATTCCGAATACCATAAGTGTACCGGACTTAAATTTTGAATTGTCGTGACCTGACGTGACACCATGCCAGGTTAGCTAATGTGAGATTTGCAAAATATGAATACCCCTTCTGCGTGATTGCATGTCATGGGTGTAAAACTGCTTAGATTCTCAAAAACCTTCAGGATGAAAAGCGAAACACGCATTTTATGGTTCATTTGTAAGCCAACTAATCCATATTTACTAAATAGCACCTGAACCATGTCGTTGCTGGAATAGTAACTTTGTTCTAACGGATAAGCTTTATGAAATTCTTCCTTACTATTTAGTACTACGAATCGAAGCGAATTGAAATTTGGTGTCACTTAAGGAAACACAGTGGTAGGTGGAATCCCGGTTTTGTTCACATCGGACTTTTAGCTCGGAGTACTTCGAGCCGCCCAAGATGCGGAGAGGAAGGAGCGAGCCGAAACTCGTTCTTATCAATTCCAACAATGGAAGTGAGAAGAGTGATAGGAGTTATTAGTGGCGACGCGGCTGTCTGGAGCAATTGTAGGCCTTTGATTCCAGCGTGAAGGAAGGTGGGAACCAAGTCGAGTAGCCATTATCCCTTGGGTCTTGCTCAAGGGCCGGAGTAGGGCCCAATAGATCATTTACCAGCTCTCATTAGACAGGGATCCTCATTTAGCAATCATACGCACACACACACCATCCACCAAATTTTACGACTATTCTCATCCTCTCAGGCCCTGCCCCGAGAAGACGTCGGAACAAAGCCCTGAAAAAAAAACACGTCTTTCGTGAAAGAGATGATGGACATCAACTTGTTGTTCGAGGGCATTCTATTATATTTTTCCGCTATAAAATTATCTCTGAAGCAGGTAATCATAGCTCGGAGCCTCCAGAGCACAACCCACCTGACCATGACACCAGGGACTTATGGTGGGCGTGAGACTCCGCAGAGATCTAAGAGAGCCGATGCGCTCCATATCACGTTTCTCGCGTTCTCGACGATGCTGCTCCGAGCAAGGCTTCAGAAAGCCACCCTCCCTCCTTCTCTCCGTCGGGCCCAGGCCTTAATTAAATCTATTAATTGAAATCGTATCAGAGGCCGAGCTCATGTTTTCCAAATTACGCCATAATTCTCATCAAACTCCTTCCCAGGAGAACAGCAGAGCCTAAGCTTCACCGAGCGGCTCTGCTTCTCGGCTTTTCTGTCGAAATGGAAAAAGTAATCAGCTACCTTCCATCCGAATTCCCTGCTCCACTCTCGAACTCGACTCACCTTCTAATTTAATAATAGTGCCCGCAGAGAGCCTATATATGCCTAAGACCCTGGATCGAATTTGCATATCGAGTCCAATTAAGACTAATGCTCCTAGTCTTTGTTCTCCTTTGCTCTATTTACACATGCTTTCGGATGAGGCTGCCTGATCTTGAGGTCTGAATAAGATTCATGGACTTACAGCCAACTCGCCCGAGTCGAAAAGAGGATGCTGACTAACGTCACGAGAAACGTGGCTTGTGCCCACCCTTACCCGCATTCTTCGAAACACTCAAGGAACGAGCACGCTGAGAACCATGAATCACACAAGCAAAGGGGTCACTTCTAGGTCCAACACAGGAGAGGGACACGGGCTCTGGAAGAAAGCGACGCACATAATCAGGGTTTCACGGCTGATGGACGCCAGTGTCCTACACCAGCACTTCCGCACACCAGAGAGTTCGAAGCACTACTGAGGAAGCTCATGATGCTTTCTCCGCGGAAAGTCACACACTCTCCTCACACACATGACCAATGGGGGCTGAGGCGGAGAAAAGTTCTACGACAATGAGCGGCGCTTCCGGTTGAGACATTCGAGACGAAGCGTGGAAGTGTCCAACCTGGATCACTGTCACCGCAAGTATTATGATTTGAAATTAAGCGTGGATGTGTGGCGTAGCGAGGGTGGATGCGTTGGCAAAGCTCGGGCGCCGAATGCTGACTGGGGTTGAGCGAGAGGACTTTGAGGAGCTGGGCTGCTTGGGTTTCTTGTTGGGCCACCATCCCAGCTCATTGGGGCCAGCTCTGCTGCCAAGGCTCCCAGAGCTCAATCCTTTCCTCGTCATCTCTCACATGAAGGCACAGAAATAGCTGCCCACCCTCCCCTCCGCCCAGCCACACCAGCCCTTGTTGCGTGACGTGGACCCCGAGCGGTGCCTTCTTGGCAGCAAGAGGTGGACGGGCCTTCAAAAGTGATCCGTCATCCAGGAACCGTCCGTCCGTCTTCTCCTGTTCACTCTTCCTGCTTTTTCCGCTTGACTCGATAAGGCCGCTCAGACTGCTCGACAGAGACAGGGACTGATAAGGTAAATACATTCGTAACATTTAAGGGAGATTCCATTCTTCGTGGTGGAGATAAGGCGCTGAATGGGAAGTGAAAGTGCGGCTCGACTCAGAAGTGCCACTCGAGAGTGAGGATGCAAAACTCTCCGAGAAAGGGCTCGCGTTCGCGTCTCCTGCATCTGAAGCTGCTGAACAATAATTCAATGGAATTGAGGGAAGTGCCTTGGGGTAGTTTCTTCTTGAAGACGCGACTCCTCTGGCCCGCGTGATCCAATCATTCCCAGCAGTTCCCCGAAAACAGAGCAGGGAAAGAAGCACTTATTTCGAGGGGAATCGAAGACCATCATTCATCGACCTGGAGACAGTCGGCGGGTGTATCAACACTAGCTCAGCTCACCATCAGCTGCAGCTGACGGCCACTCTAAGCCCTGCATACATTAGCTCCGCAGCCCAACATCCACACCCTGTGCTCAACAAGATAGCTCTGATCTGGACTCCGCATCCCATTTCTACCCGCCTAATCCTTCCTGATCACTCCGACGGACTTCGTTTCCAATCAATTTTTCACTTATGGGATTTTACCCAACTCGCAAGAGTCACCAGATGCTCCGCTGGACTCCGTAGCTCTTTGCTCCAGGCCACTCTGCATATTCCAATATCATCCAGTACCTACCCTGTTATTACAATCTCATAAAATTTTCGTCTTGGTAGCTTTGTGCTTTTGTCTTTGGATTCGTCGTGTGACTGTGTGCGTCAGTTGTTTCATCGGCGGACTGGAAGAATCTCATGACCCCATAAGTTGTGCTCAAAGGAGTCAGTTCAGTTTCTCTATAAGGTCAGCAAGTGGAGAGAGCTTGTAAGAAATATCCTGACTCGGCTTTTATGGGGATTTACACAGAAGGCGAGATGGGGAATTGTTCTCGGGCCCAATGGAGAACCTCACACCGCCGTCGCCAGTGCTGCTTCACATTATTGGTACGCCATGCAGGCAATCTAATCTAAAATCAGCCCAGCTCAAAATATAAAAAAATCGTATTTTAGCAACGAAAAAAGTCGCGGATTTGATTGAGCTGAAACCCGTTCCAGGACTGCACCCAAGTGGGACGGAGACGCAAAGTCAGAAATAAATGTTTAACGAAATCAAGCTGGCATGTTGATGAACGACGGAGATGATAATGAGGATGGGTTTTCCAATTTTTCAGCCGTCATAATGTCTGGGAGAGTCCCACTTCTTTCTTGTCAAAATTCTCAACTGGGATTCATTGAACACAGAGCGCTGCGTGCGGACCCAGCGCTCCATTGAGACCCTGCGCCATTGAGAAGCCTGTAGAAGGCCTAATGTTCTGGAACCCAGGGTGGAGTGGAAGCGGTAAATCCTGCAGCGTCAGACGACTGAGGATA
Source organism: Ceratophysella communis (assembly GCA_009869905.1). Lineage (NCBI taxonomy): Eukaryota > Metazoa > Arthropoda > Collembola > Poduromorpha > Hypogastruridae > Ceratophysella > Ceratophysella communis. The sequence goes on from VNWX01000311.1 coordinate 23,570, forward strand.
ATAGGCTCCACACCTGTGCTGACCGGCGGAGAGATCGTCTTGTAATGAGGCAGGAAGGTGTTTGCTGAGGAGGAGTAGGTGAGAGCACACGCGGGATCCAGAGAGCTAATAGACCCAAAGTGGTTTCTCCAGGTCGTATTTCTTGGTGATGCTGACGGAGATGGGATGCTTGATGGAAAGCGGGAGTCAGTGGGGTCGCCGCGGGCTATGCCTCGACTTTCTTCTCGCCTCTCACCCAGCAGACCCTCACGCAGCCAACAATGACAGCCACCCTGGGTGGTCAGGATTAATGTTGTCTAACAAGCTGAGCACAAGGACCCCTCCGTCAACCAGCCAACTAGGCTCCGAAGGGTCCGCTCTTCACCCTCCACAGCACCCAGCCCAGCCTGCCTCGCTCAAGCACCCACTGCTTCTTGAGCCTCCACATTCCGACCCACTAGCCAGCCAGATCTACCACTTCCCGTTCTGGCATCCCACTAATCGTTAACTTTATGAGCTTCTCAGGTGCGGCATAATACAGCGATTGAGCTCTGGTCATCTAATTATTCTCGGTACGGGTGTCGGTAAGACAGCAGCAGTGGTGCTGGCTAGATGAATAGGCATTCATCTACGTCGCAGGGGTTCTGGAAAGGCATTTTGTTTACTCATAAACGCGTAATTTAATGAATACTTGAGCATTATAGGCAGATGGGCAACCCATGCTTAATTAGCATATTACGTGGTAATAACTGTACAATGCTACGCGGTGGCATGGAATTCGCCTTCAAGCACCGGGGTGATGGCAGCAACTCGTTTCGTTAACTGCCATAAAGGTTTAGGCTTCACGTATTTCTTAACACTACAGCATGAATGACTACCTACGGATTATAATTTTATAGAGGCTTTAATTGCCAGAATTAATTAAAGAGACGAGTACATCTTTTTCTTGAATAATTCAGTAATCAAATGGCTAACATTCAGTATATGGAAAACGTTTAATTTCCTGTAATTCGCGAAAGCTGTGAGTCCGCTTCCCGGGCCATTTTTCGATGCTGCACTACGGGCGGCTTAATTTTC
>VNWX01000312.1:0-24617 GCA_009869905.1 Ceratophysella communis
CAGTACCAGCTCCAATTCTATTCTCGGACCTGAATGTTGCACATCATGGATGATACAACATATCCGTCCAGAGTTCTCCTTATGGAATCAAGCGAGATGTAATGCACGAACATACTGAGCTTCCTCCCTAGCATGCAGTGTTAACAACTGGTTAGCTCAATTAGGCATATTCACTTGGATAAAAATATCATCAAACGATGCTTAATTGCGTCAGATATTTTTTCCCAAGCTATAAGCTGTAAAGCTTTGAGTTTACCAACCAAGCCGGAGCCTGATGCCTGCTCTCGTGTTATTTACTTCAATGAAGTCCGATACTTCGGGTTCTGCAGTTGATACTTCGGGTGTTTTATATGTAAATACAAGCCGGCGCTGAAGAGCTGAAGTCAAATGTTTATGGGATATGAGATGTGGGCAAGGAGGAATCTCCTTTCGCCGGCTTAAGATTAGTGCTTTTACCCATTGAAATACTAGGCTGCACAGAATACGCCTGCTGGAAAAACTGGGTGTAATTAAAATTTATGCGATATTAGATATTAAGGTTGCTCTAGCCAGAATCATAATGCTTAAAAAATTAAATTGATCTGCCGTTTTTTATCCTAAAACTAGCTTTGTTGTTCAAGCCTCACACCTTCAGCTAGGCTAAAGCTTTAGAATTTGTGTCGCTCTTTCATGGCCAATTTATACAACTGCTAATCGTCTGGTGATTTTATGTTGTTGAGAAACTCGTGTAATACTGCAATTGCTTTTACGAAGTAAGTTCTTGTTCTTACCATACGAGTTGCACCTACCAGTAAGGCGATATTGTTCGAATGAACTTAAGCGTTTCTCTTATACCTCCGGTAAAAAATTGAAACAATGAGAAGAGCATTCAAGAATGAAATTTTATTTTCCATTATTTTTTGTCTTCTTCGTCTTAATCCGCCACTTTCCCCGCCAACCATTGAGAACAAGGAGAAAAACATTAGTCAAACAGTGTAAATTATTAGTCTATCTGTAAAGTTCTAGATTTAGAAGCTAAATAACTATATAGTAACTGTAAACCTAGTTATTTAGAATATAGAATAGTTCATAAGTACAGTTGCTCAAGTCAACACACATCACGGATGATAAATTATATATAGCAGGAAGTTAAACTCTTCTAGTCAGCATCATGGTTTCCGGTTCCACAAAAAAACAACTAATATCTCTTGTCTTTGAACTTTTCTGAAATCTTAACGCAAAGGACATGCTGTATTATTATCTTTCAAGTGAATTTAGCAAACAAGCACTCTGATGTACAGTACATGGAATGAAATATCTAATCTAGTGCAGAGTAAAATATAGAGGCCTAATTTTTGGGCTGGACATTTCTCTGTGTGTTCGGAGTCATTGGAAATCTTTATAGCATTTATTCTCAAATATAAATCTTATTGTTGTAAATCTAAATAGGACTCAGTTTCAGTCATACATCCGCTTTCCATTGTACAATCAACGAGTACAGAGCAAGTATTTTTTTTAAAAAAAATTGGATGTCTCTCTGCTCAAATCCCTCTACGACTTGTCAATCTAAAAACCTGGTGACAAGTTGTTCAGAGTCCCCTCTTAAAATAGGATGCACTAATTGAAAAATGAAAAATTTTAGAAGGCATTTGTACGCTACGTCGCTATTGAAGCAGAGGTAGTTTTTTGGAAAGTGAAGATTGAAGTGGAATTCCACAAGCTAAACGACCATGAACAATAATGAAACCGAATATTTGGCATTAGTCCATTTACTGTACACTACTTGAATTACAGTATTTTGATAGATTTTTTTGGTTTTTCGCGGTTGCTGCTGTAAACTATCCAAAATTTGGATGGAATGGAAGAAGAAATAACGCCTGAATTCACTCTCCTATTTTCATTTCCCCATACTTGACGCATACACGTACTATAGAGTTGACTTAAATTGTTAGTTATGAGTTAGGTAGTTCATCAATTATTAATTATGCAACAACACGACGAGACAACAAGAGGCAGCACGCCGAAATAGCGAACCGGTTCAAAAAATAATCTTAACTAATATATCATTAAAAATAAGTTCATAAATATGTTATTGGTATGACATTCAATTATCTCGAAGTATCCAGTATATCCTGCCTTAGTTTCAGAGCAGTATGGTACAGCCAACAAAAGTAAACGTACCTACAAATTCTATGCCTGCGATTTAACATCAAATAAATATTTAAATCAACCGTCTGCAATGAACTAAAAAATTTAGACATAGGTACTTAATGTGAATGCAATAAGAATCACGCATACATCTTACATGGAAAGTTTCGGAATAACCCGGGAAATCAGAGTGACGGGTACTTGAAACTGAGACAATTTTTTAATACTTGATAAACTGATGATTACTTGAATCAGTACGCTTATTAAATGTATGTAGGTATGTAATTAGTAGGCATCATTTCACAACAAAGGCCGAAATTTATGTCATCATTTCATTTTTTTTTCATTTATCGTCTTCTTCATTTTTCCATTCTTTTGATCAACCTCTGCGACCAATCACCGTATATTTCAATCGAGGTTTAGATTGAAATTTTGGATTTATAAATAATCAGCTCAATTTTGGATAAGTTTTGATAAATGTTCAAGATTAGGACGATTTGATATTAACTTTGGATTTCTAGGAATACCTACCATCAGTGGTGGCATTTTCAAATAGGTCCAACCGTCTTAATCTTTTTTAGCATCATCCAAGATTTAACCAATTGAAACTTGCATGCAGGAATACTACTGCGGTACGTACATGGAACAGAGGTGGCAGCGAGCGTACTTAAAGAGACGAATACAGTAAGAGCCAAGCATAAATTTCATTCAACCACCACGGGAGAGGATCGCTAAAACTTTTAAAATATCCTTTTGATAGAACTAATTAAGTCTTATACCATAGTCAAACATAGTTCACAGTTCACATCATGACTCATACCTACTGAGAGCTGATTGAAAGGCTTACGTACATGTACAGTATTCTAGATTTTCTAGTGCAGTGCGTATGCATTTAGTCCACAAGTAATTATCAGAGAAGCTTGGTAGCATCTAAACATAAAGTATTACAGATTTACTTATGAGCAGACTGCTCACAAATCTCACAATAATCCTTCACTCTCCGGATTTGAGTTCCGGTTAAGTGTTTAAGCAGTGTTTCGTTTTAAAATCAGTGGCGTGTAAGGAATTTACATAGCGTGCCCAACGATTTACAATAAAGTAATTGCGGCAGATATATTTAAGTACAGGTAGTTAGCGGCTAACTGACATAGATAGCAGTTAACAGATGAGATACAATCATGAAGTTCTGGTGTCTCTTAGTTTAGCCCAGGAGTCAGGTGTGAAGTCGTCTGAATCTAAATTTTTGCTATGAATACAAACTGGGTTTCATCAGACAATTTGTTCTTTTTTGGTGGGAATGGGCGGAGAGTTGCTGAGTGTGGATGAGGTCGAGGAAGAGGTTCCGTTCGAAGCGGGCTTCAGAATCGGCAAACCACCGCCGCCGAGAATACTGCCCACCACGTCCTTGTTGTTGCTTGATCCCGCCGACGTGGACATGTTGTTACTTGTCTTGTTGTTTGCCAAATGAATGTTGGTAATGGAGTTGTTGGCCGAGCCGTTTTGATGCTGTGCGGGCTTGTTGCTTCCGGAAATACTGATGCTGTTGCCTCGATGGTGGGAGTTGTGAGCATGGGAGTGAGAATGGTGGGAATGGGCGTGGGAGTGCTGATTGGTGGAATGGTTACTTGACTTGTTAATGTGGGAATGATTCATTTCGGACAGAAGGAGGGAGGCCGAGGAGTTCTCACTAGCACTGCAGCGTATGTCCTTGGATTTGTTCCGACATGACTTGCTCTCGTTGAAATCACTTTCTCGGTCTGACTCCGCCTGAAATAAAGAAATTCAGAATTAACCATGGGAAATTTCAAGATTTGTGATAAATCTAGTCGGCGTGATCAAAGCAAGCTTTGTGGCTTGGCTGAGAGTTACGGTAACCAGGCATTTTGGTACTAGAACCGGAAAGTTGCATACAAAATGGCGAACCGAGTCCAGTATGAATTGGGTTTCGCGTCCTGGTTTTAAGCTGCTATTGGCACCAAGCAGCTCTTCTATAAAAAAGAGTTCCCGAAAATAATCTAAACATAAATTTTTGAGCTAGTTCAATGCAAGCATCGGCTGCTTTCGGCGGTTTCTACAGTATTCAAATTATGAACCTGAGGGCATTTCCAGGCGGATTTTGGTTTGCGTGGCATTTCTGTGGTCTACCACAAGTTCGTTCACAGCGAGTTCCATTATACTTCATGTATTATGGCATGTCATCGTTTTCCGTTTTGATAGCAGTGAAAGTTTTAAATTTTCCAAAGTTTTAAGCTGGAGCAAATAGAGGAGAAGCGAATTCCCTATTCATTTCTATCTTCCATGCTGTCATGGCTGGTGGTTCAATAAGTTCCAAGTTTCCAGGATTTAAAACTTTATAAGCTCCCTTGTTCCCAAATTGGGCCAGCGATAAGTTCCTTTCCCCTGGGCCAACATGACACAAGTTGGGTCAATACAACTTGAAGGAGATGCTCAGGGCATGTCGAGAGTCTTTCCAGAATGGTAACTCAAATGCATGGGCAAGTCCGGAGAAAGCCTAACAAAGCTCATACCGGCTGGTAGTCTTATCGTCCTATTTTGTGATATCCGTTTAACACTATGGCATTTGGACAGTAGGAAATTGCGACAGGACCTACTCTCGGATGCATTATTTAAATATTTCAGGGAGGATCAGCGCTATCGCCAAGATTTTCTGAATTTCGTTTTCCCTTAGTATTGCGCGTTGCGAGAACCTTGGATTCTCGCATAACTTTCTACTTTCCATTTAGGATGAGCCATGCGAAAACAGTAGCTACTTTCCAGTTCTGGAAAATTACAATGGCTGTGAGCCTTTAAGCCTTTGTTCAGGTGAAGCCTATTATTGTTGCGCCGAGGAATGTCAATGAGACATCTTAGCATGATTGGTATTTGATATGGAAATAGCTGGCTAGTCTAGAGAAAGTATGACGGAAGCAAGGTACATCCACAGCCATGCACAAGCTACACACCTAAGCTCCACACTGTTTTTCTGTTTCATAAGAAAGTTGTAATATACATAAACAACCCATACATTTTACATTTTTTCTGTGCAATGGTCTTCTGGCGTAATGGTAGGCAAAGACAAGGAACAAATTCAATTTAGAAGAAAGCTTCTGTACCTACCCATTTATTTTTTCTTGTCTTAAAATAGGAATGAATTTTTTTTTCAAAGAATAATTCCTTCCCCACTTTCCTCTTGCCAGTGAAAGTCCTGTGAGTGAAAACATCTGTGATAATATTTGCTCGGCCTGACAGAAGAGAGCAGCTACCTGCAGAAAGTCTTTGGTCCTTCTAGGTAGGTACCTATGTATCTTGTACACTTTGTGTGCACAGAGGTCGTAATATTAATTCGAGATCTGCGCCTTTTCGGCTTAGTGTATTGGGATTCCTGAATTTTGCCAAAATTGTTTCTAAAACAGGCGATGTGTTTTACGCGTACTACGTTGATAGAGCAAACAATACACAATTATGCAGGACGAACGTTGAATACGCTTAAGATTATATCAATTTCAGCCGGCTTGATTGGCTTGAACGACAGCGTCCGAATCGTCTGCAGACAATAATTCGGATAAAAGAATTTCGGTATTACTTAAATCAACATTCTCGTGGGACGAAAGGATTGAGAATTTTTCCCATGATAAAGTAACCTGGAATTGGGGGCACTCAATATAGAACGAAGCAACAAGGGCTCAGCCGGTGGGTATGCAGTAAGTCAGGTAAATGATTCAGAAGGCCATCATGCATATGCATAGACGCCGATCTCATTTTGATTCCATTGAACCCCATAAATACGGAGATCTCGAGCAACGGTAAAAGCCGATACGAAATAACGTGAAGCCTCATTAAAAAAAGGTTCTGAGGAAAGCCTATTGAGTTACTTACAGTCAAAACGACCTGCTTGCTCTTAGAATTTATGGATTGACGAGGATCTAGGGTTATACACTAAAGATAAGGCTTTATAATGAGCGTATCATAAGGAGAACCTTCGGGAAGATATTATTTGTGCCATTCAACTGAAGATGAGACTCCTATTTCAGCTATACTCCGGGACAAACCTTTCGTCGTTGGATACGACACCGAGGAGTATAATGACACTAATGCTCGTCCCGCTTCCGTGTACCCCCTCCTAACTGCGTAGGTACTTACGCTCTGCGCCATTTTATAATTTAATAACTTGCTCCTGTACAAACATCCGTTGTTATTTGAGTTTACATAAATTTGCTTACACGAAGAGAAATTTAATCAAAACCTCTTTCATATCACTTTCTGTCCATTGTTTTACAGAGGTCAAAAGTCAAGCTCGTTTACTTGCATAAGAAATTCTTTAAGACTTTGAGATTCCTTTGGGAACGACAACGCGACGTATGCTAATGAAAGACTCTTCGTACTTACGAACAACCTTGGAACTATGCGCTACCGAATTATTCCAGGTTTTTAAAACATAAAGAACGGCATTTAAATGCCACTCAACTGATATGACTGTTGAGTAAACGGCTTTGTCTCTTGTAATTCCTATTGGAATTGAAAAATGAAATGGCCTTGTCTCCTGTTGAACTCCTGCAGTCTGGAATTAGGTTTACTCTCCAGTCTAGAATATAATTAGGATTTAGAAAGAACTCTATCATGGTCTCATCTCACTGACTGACTTCGAAAATAATTAGACGAGAGAGAAAAAGAGGAAGTTTTAATTCTAATTGGATCATTCCACTAATTTCCACTCCAACTTCATCTGCTAAGCGAAAAAGAAGCTGCTAACAAACTTTTGTTCCAATTAGCTTCGTCTCTATTGCTTGCGTAATTGGGCGGCCGAGTTCGGAGAATTCTGTGGATTATATTTAGAACGCCATTACTGGTTGGGTGGTTGATACCAAAAATGCTTTGATTTTAGATCTCTAGGAAATCAGGTCACGCTGCGGTAGTCTCTCCATGGTGTAATATGGATCCTCATTATTTTCCGCTTGAATACATTTATTATGTAGAGACAGTTCCATTATAGAGAAAAGCTATCTATTAAGCGTCAAGGCAATGGCGAAACGACAATTTTGAGCAATCCAGATTTGGTTACAGTCACCATTACTCTTATCGCACAAGGTTCTCACCGTGACGTCGGATAGCTACATTTTTCGGCCATGATTAGAGCCGTTTCCACAAGCTAGGCTTCGGATACTGAGTTGTCAGCGTCACCAGGTACCATTGAATTGTCCTTTCGGAACAGCTCAGGATGGAATTCACCTTAAATGAAAACAGGTGGCATGGCAGCGTGGTGTGAGCGTGATAGAATAGCTGTAGATGATAGATGAGAATGAAGGCGTTCAGGTGGAAGACATCTCAGAACCACTGCCCGTCACTTCCATGTGAAAAAGAGACTCGTATTATCCCACACAACATTAATTTGATTCCGTCCTACCAGAAATTCCATTAAGCTGGATTTCTGTGTGGGTGCTGCAGGAGACTCAACGGACGAGATTAGAGCTACTAGATACGATACCTGCCTGCCTACTAGGACTTCCCAAGTCAGTCCAAAACATTAATTAGTGAAATGAAACGGGACGAGGCTGCTCTGGAATCGGTTCCACTGCAGCAAGTCAAATAAAAATTTATAAACAGAACTTTCCTACTTATACGAACCCAGTCTGGTAGCAATTAATTAGTTGGCTCTAGACAATTTTGTCGCGTCTGGATTTGAGTAGTCCAGAGCAGGCCCACGGCTTACCTGTCNGGTAGCAATTAATTAGTTGGCTCTAGACAATTTTGTCGCGTCTGGATTTGAGTAGTCCAGAGCAGGCCCACGGCTTACCTGTCGGCTGTGCGTTGAGTTAGAGAACGGTGAAAGTCTGTCTGAGGTGTCTGAGCCACATGAGGAGCTCTCACTCAATTGTTCCGAATTGCCAAACTTCCGAGCAGCCCTTGGAGAAGGAGGTGGCGGACGCCGACTGCACACCTGCGACTGAACGTGTTCACAGATTCGTCTAAATCGCCGGATATTTCCCGACAGCAGAATAAAGGTGATGGCATAGAGAAATTCCCGTTCATGGGAATGGTGAGTTGAGCCTGGATGTGACTGAGGCTTAGGAACCGGAGAAATGTCCACCTGGAACCGGACTTGACGCTGAAACATGGCTGGACCTGAGGAACCACGCTTGTACTCCACTTTGAATGACATGGGACTTGCAACGCTGTGACTCAGCTCTGCCACCTGAAACCAATCAAAACCATTTAGTACTGATAAATATTCTATTGAGCGCCATGTAGTCATTCCAACCATTTAATACTGGTATTCTATTAAGTGCCATGCAGTCTGAGCGACCTCGAATTTGTTTTGATCGTAATATGGACGCGTTGAATATCGTACTCAATATATAAATCAATGGCTTGTGATGCATAAATAGATAGCCTGCATCGCATTATTAGATTCGCCGTACTCAAGTTTGCGTCACGCGAGCGGTCATTCTTAAATACGAAATTTCGTATATTAATATTAATACACCTTCCTTGCCGTCCTTCCAAGGTTAGCGCATCAAGGTATTTAAACGATTAGCCTGTTCGCATGAAATAATTGCGAAGTTATATAGCCCTAATAATAGGCATCGTAACTTTCAGACACATTATAGATTAGAGCCATTATCCTTGGATGCCTGCCGAGTCAACTACAAAATGATTTCGAGGAGACCATTAAACCTAAATTAGAATTTTAACAAAGGCAACCTCTTTCGTTGAATTTAGAACAGTATTACTCTCCAGCAGAACCGCATTTGAGGCTATAAAAGATTCTAATAATTCATTGTTTATTCAGGAAATGTGATACCGAGAATCATCCGAGCGAGCCCAGACTCAAAATATAATTTCCGGTGACATTCGCAAAATACATTATTTATTAGTTTCGCTTTGCAGTGATAACTTTGCTCTAGGTACTTTGTTTTCGGTACTGCAAGCTGCAAGGTTCCGAGGATTCATATTTTTCTAGAATATTTTTATAAGGCAAAATATTAAAAGTGTGTAGGCGTGGGCTTACTTCCGCGAATCCTATTAGGTAGTCCATTTTAAGTCTCAAAACATTTTATTCTGCCCGAAGGCATTACAGAGTTGGCAGTGGCTTCCCAGAAACTGCGCATTGATTCTAGACCATGTAGGCATTCAAGACTTACTGAGAGAAAAGCGTGTATTAGATCAGCCTTGACTGTAGCGAGCGGTTTTCCGCGGACAAGAATCGTGTAGGCTTCATCCCGCTCAGATCCCATGAGACTTCCAAACCAGGACCGCTTCGTGAGTTCAGGCGACGTTTCGGGTGTGAGATGGACTTCTTCATTTGACGCTGGAAATTCAGTCAAACAAAAAAAAAGACGAATAAATTCCATGCTCTCGCCTTTCACTTCACTGAGAACAGGAAAATAGGAGAAAGCCAATCAGATATAGTTTCATTCTCGTCTCGTCTCCCAAAGTCAATAGTGCTAAAATGCAGACACTCCGTCTGAGTGAAAGCTAATTTTATGGCACTCCGCCACAGCCTTTCATTAGCAATGAGAATCCAAACCGATAAACCTTGGGTGATAATTAACAGCTACTCAAATTAGAAGGTACTCTTTACAAGTTAGGTGAAAAACGAAATCCCGATTCAGCTTATATTGCTAAATGCTAGTTTCCAAGGGCCAGCCCTCTCTTTGAAGTCTGAAGCTGAGTTTCCGCAGAGGAGAGCTCTAATTTGTCACCAGATTGAATATAAGGAGTAGATTGGCCACAGCGGCGGTCTTACCTTGTAGTTTCCTCCTGTGGAACCGCGGGGAGCCGAGGAAGCTGTTTTTGAGCGTGTTGAGCCGTGACCTCCAGTGAGCGAGGTGGGGTGAGCCGGGTGGCGTAGGATTCGGCAGCGTCCCGCCGCCTACGCCCAACGTTGAGTCGAAATCACTGTTGAGCCCTGAGGAGGAGCTCACGTTTTGCACGCGATGTGGCATCTTGGGCGAGGGCACGGGAGACGACGGAATGGACGACGTCAGGATGGAGTGATTCGTCAGGTGCAGACTTGGCCGGCGTTGCCGACTAAGGTTCAAAGACCAGCAAGGAGAAAGAACAGATCATTATTAGGATGGATGTAAGGCAGCAGTAGGTCTTAAGAAGAACCCCACCAGTGGATCCCCAGTTCGCAATCCGTCATCATAAATCCCTCTAATGGACCTAGCCTTGATAAGCTCGAAACTAACTCATTATTAGCCCGCCTGTTCTTAGGGTCGGAAAATGGCAATTCGAGAACCCTTTGGGGACAACTGGGAATATTGAGTGGAGACAAGAACCCCACCAGTGGATCCCCAGTTCGCAATCCGTCATCATAAATCCCTCTAATGGACCTAGCCTTGATAAGCCCGAAACTAACTCATTATTAGCCCGCCTGTTCTTAGGGTCGGAAAATGGCAATTCGAGAACCCTTTGGGGACAACTGGGAATATTGAGTGGAGACCTTATGAACGCGAGGTCAGAGAAGTTGACATTCTTTAAAATTCAAATCCTTCCTGTTCTTTCCCTCGGGATGTTTTTCTGTCCTGGTCTTTTCAGCCTATCCAAGCAAAAACTGGGTATTTTCAACCCAGCATAGTATTCCTGTCCCATCCTCCCTCTGCTTCTTGTATTGATTTTAGCACACACACACACACGCTCAAATAGAATCAAGTGACAGAAAGAATCAACCCATTTGAGCTGAAGCAGTGAAGGTGCATGAGAACAGTTCAACCTCTAATACAAACATGTACGAGCCGGATGCAAAGAAAAGCGAGCAAAATATGGAATTGGCTCCCTCGGAGAAAGTAGCCTTGCTTTCACTTTGTATTACGAGAATGGACTAGTGGCAATAAAAATTCTAGGCGTTTCTCGCCTCATGGATTTAACCTTGTGAACCAGGAGTAGAGCGTCCTAACGCTATAGTGTTCTGTTATCAAATTTGGACTGCCTAACCATTTTGCACAAATTTTAATAATGCAGAACGTTTATTCGCTCATTTATGGCATTAGGATGGTGAAAACCTATACTGGTACAAAGTCACATTATGGCAGTGTATTATGAATTCCGAAAACTTATTTTGTATTTATTTTAGCAAGGGCTAAATGACCATATTCGAATTGTCCATCCGAGGAATAGAAGGACTCCCTTCTGAATCGAGAGAGACAGGGCAGAGGGAAGGATGATGTGTGAACTGGACTTTCCCTAACAGCAGCGTGGAGCTCTAGTGATGCATACACCTCCAGTGCTAGGCACTGCAAATCCCAACTTTCTCTGGAGGCCATTCAGAGCAGTTGTACGTATTTCTTTTCTATTTCTGCCTCACGTTCGCTCTGCCATGCCGGAGAGAATTCCTGTCCTGTCTCAGGCCTATCAAGTTGTTCACTTTGTATAAGGATCCCCCTGTCTCTGGCAATATGAAAGGGATCAGTGCAGGGCTTTTTTCTCCGTAAATTGGAAAGAGAGCGACGGAGCGTGAATCTACCTGAGCTCTAATGCTAATGCCCAGCCAGGCACTTGAACGTCTTCAAGTCTTTTTATGCATCACGGACTCCTTTGCCTTCACCTCCTATTTACTTTAACTACAGCTAAGGCTTTGCTGTTTCTTTAGTTGGACGCTTGTCTACTTGTTAGCGAAGCTCAAATTGGCTTCTGCTTCCTCGCCCACCAGGAAATACGGCGTCAGTAATCATCTCCTTGCACAACTGCAGCTGATTGGACCGGAGTGGACCAGGGCCAGGATCGATATGAGCTCCAACTAATTGCATTCCTTCAAATGTAACAAATCATTTGGAAGATCAAAGACTAGAATCTGGGTCATCATTGCCTCTAACAGTATTTGCGTCGTAAATATATGACCTGGAATACTTTCTGTCAATAGGAAATCCCTTCATTTCAAATGGATTACTTCTATCGAAATTGGAATCGTATTCAAAGTAGAGGTCCTTCCTACCTATCAAAATCACTGTCTTTTGTTCAATAACGAAGGAGGCCACTGCATTGCCCAATGCGCAATATTCAAGGTTCTAGATACTTTGAAGATTCGTGACATTGTTAGAAACTGGATCCACCTAACAGCGGTTTGTTTCATGTTAACCCAGTTTCAGTGCCATTGCCTCTGGTGGCATTGAAATGAAGCAGGAAATGCAGAATTTCTTTGTGGACTGAATCTGTAGAAGATATGCTCTGATTATGAACTGATGTATTTGAACATTTTCAGCATATTCCATAGGCTTTGACCATGACGCTGTTTAACATATTGAGCCTATTTCCAATTTGTATGCGAATTTACACGTGGTTTCTCTGAAACACATACGCAGATAAATCATCGTCACATCCAGCGATTTACATCTAAAATATCAGTCCTGCTCCTGCACTCATGAGATTATTTCGATAATCATTTTTGCGGAATCAATATATTTTACGCCCGCAGATTTTGGCAAGCCTTTGATTCAAGGCTACTGCATTAATGCCGAGTTGGCTCTAAATCTGCACTATATGCTATTAGCACTACTACTGTAAAGCGAATGATGAATGGTGCTAGTTTTGGAATCCGACCTCTTGGTTTGAAATCACCTGCTTTCTCGTTGGGAAAGCTGCCCGCCCCTTGTCTTTCTCTCTAACGGCTGGGTGTGACCCGGAGGGAAATGGGTTTTCCCTAAGCCTCCACTTAGAGCCGCAATGGAGACTCGGGGCTTAGACTACTATCCATTGCACCACTACAACTACTACTGTGAGCAGTCCTAATCTTCCCTCAGTCCGCTCTTCTTCTGGGCCAATATGGACCCATTTCCTGTGAAGGAAGAACAGAGACAAGAGCTTGACAGCCCTTTCTTTGGGCCCACTCAGGAACGGATGGATGGGAAATAGATAATCAAGAGCTTTGGATCTTCTCAGCCTACCTAAGGCTTGCGTGTCCAGGCTACAACACAAATAAAATAATAAACTCTTTTATCCTTTTCCAAAGATGGACAAAGCCCTTAGTTCCGCTAAAAAGATTCGAGATCATTTCGTACTCGGCAGGTTCGCCGTTCTGTTCAATCTGCAAGGAGCACTTTTGGTCAAGGGTTTGCATTTGCAAGCGTTAATAAGGGTTGAGCTTAAATAATCAGTGTCAGAAGGGCTGAATTTTCCTTCAAATTAATGCTAAATAGCGATTACAACCTAAAATAACGATTTAGGACAGTGAAATTTTCTTATAGGTTAAAGGTTAAATTGACGGAGAAAAGGCCTCTTCGGTCCAGAGATAAGATCTCCCGTCTATTTGCTCTTTCTCTTTATGATGAGGAGTACGTGTTCCTTTTGTTTGAAATCCGACTACAAGTTTACGGGATGTACGTGCATGGGATTCAGAGCCTAGTCACAGAGCCAGCTCTGTCCCATGTCTCTCATATTAACCCGTCCAGTGACAAGAGTTCTTTGGCCAAGTATTTACTTTCTCTAGTGGTGTTCAGGCAGGCACCCTGAACAGCGTTTCATAAAACAAAGAATTACTTCTACCAAATTCTTTATTTGTTTGTAGCGTCGTCGGCTATAACATTCTTCTCTTACTTAATATCCAGTCGGTATATTTCATTTCAGTGCCAAATTCGGACATGTTATTAACCCAAGTTGGACGTATTGGAGAAAGTTCCAAGTTAGATAACGATAAAACTTTGCTCTTGACACTCATGACTATCACGCACACAGGATCGATTAGCGTTCTAAATATTTAATGCATCTCACGACGAGACCCTTTTACTTCTAATGTGTCAGTTTATGGCTCGAGCATTTGGAGAACTGTAAAACCTTTTTAATGCTCGGTCTAGGATCTAGATTAGGCTTCTCCTCTCGCCTAGATATTATACTATTAGTGCTCGCTTCGACTAGTAGATTTAGAATCATTGCGAATTCCTAACAATATCTAGAAGCCTAACTGAACCTGCACTGAAGCTCTATATTTTTTCGCAATGACTGTTGTTCCATTTTTGTATGCACGGAGGACCTGCTGCCGCAATGCAATTCTGCCATGCGGAAAACTGCGGTCTCAATAGTCTTGTTCTGGTCTCGGGACATTCCGGTCCGGCTAAGGTCGCCACAATGCCCCGAAACGAAGAATAAACGTAGTGTTTCCTTTAGTACTCCTCAGAACACTACATAACACATAATGTAGCGCTGGAATATGCGTAATACTACGTTTAAGAATTCGTGAAGTGCAGTGCATTGCAAGCCCCACACTGAAGAAGTTATGATGCCGCATTTCTAATGCGTAGCACAATGCATTACGCCACTCTGTAAAATGTGGCATGCGGTGTGCGCAAGAAAACTAAAGGAAACACGGTAACAAATTGTTTCCCCAGGCGTATTATGTCGTCGCCATGAGCCGGAATGTTTCACCAATACTAAAACAGTAAGTCCTATTAGGACTAAAAAAAAGCCTTGATTTTGGGTGATATTACATATGCAGCAACGTGCATGGCATTGCGGCTCTTTTTTTCAGACTAGAAAATAAGTTTTTTATTAAACCCGGTAGGCGTAGTCCGCCGTAATTATGGATTTTTGCTTTTCCCCTTCCGTGATTGCCATTAGGCTGCAAAGATGTGGATGTATGGGTATTTGTCTAAATTATGAATGTTAATTTTCAATTAAAAATATTTCACCTTGCTAAGATCAATAATTGACGGACTACGAACGTTGGGGAATACTTAATTTAATAGTTCAATGCTTCGACTTACTTGTAGAGATGTCGTCTTGGAGTGATGGGCGAGCCCTCGCTGATCCTCTCGAAGTGATATGCGGTCGGATTCCCATTGACCTTGTCGATACGTTTTCGTGGTGGGTCGAGGGCCGGAGCTGACAATGAGCCGGAAGAAGAGGACACAGTGTTCGTGGAATTGGATAGAGCCGCAGAGGAGTGGAGTGGAATGGCGGACAGGGACTCCCGCCGCAGGCTGCCCTCGTTCTCATCCTCTCTGGATGGCTTCCGTCGCTTCCGGTCCAGTAGTAGAAAGTAAATCACTTTCTCCGTGTTGTGACTACAAGCAGAGAAGCAAACCAAACTCATTTCAATAACCTGGATCCAATCTGACGCACCATCTTGGCTCTCCAGGATATCCTGGGAACAGATACACAACAGAATCTATGCGCAATATTGACTGCAGTAGTTACTCAATCTCCATGCAAAAATTTATTGCCCCACGCTCCTTTTTCGGCTCTATATTTAGATACAAGCAGCGTTCCTTGAGTTGAATGAGATCTGTCAGTTACACAAGACTACAGACAGTTGGAAAGTGGATCATTCAGAAACTTATCTACTTCCGTCGACTTCTCTTAGACCCTGCATGTAAGCATAGTCAGTTGACAAAGAGCCCGTCAATTATTAGCCGTCATAAATCCTCTTGAAACGGAACTCAGCTCAAGTCCTTGATATTCTTTATATGCTCCATGATCCCGAACATGCTCTGCAGTTGAACTGAATTCTGCAGCCTAGATCCGAGAAACTTGAACGACAAGATTTCTGGGCTCAGAATCCTTAGCGGTGCAGTAAGTTTTACTTTGGCGGTGGTGACGCGAGCTAGCAAGATTCTCAACTTACGTCAATTCCAGCACAAGCAAGCCTCTAATCATTATTACTTGATATATCTAGGACAAAAGGCTCGAGGATTTTGAGAGCAAATGCGTAGGAAGCCAATTGGAGTCAAAGCCATAAACAAATAATTATTTCTTGCTAAGCACCTGGAATTTTCTCGAGCTTCACAAGTAGTGCTCTCATAACTAATAGAATGCATGTATACTTGTAATTGCAAAAACAAACTTACTTGGGACTTAAGAGTTCCATAATCAGCTTGTCCCGATCCTTGAAACATCCGAGACTGGCAATGGCTTGAAGGACGTCCGGGTCAACAGCATCCGCAGAAGGAATCACATGCGTTTGAACCACGTCCATCATCGGCAACTCCAGCTCCAGCTCACCCTTCCCTCCCGCCGTCACCCAGGAGTGACGGTTGATTTCCGCCAACTGCAAAAGACAATAAGAAACAGATTCAATTCAGTGGATCTCTCGAAGACAGGAAATTTGGTCTCTTTTGCAATGTCATGTCCATGTCATTGTTTTTGTGTATAAATGAACATGCATTGACGTATACCAGTATCAGGAATAATGCAAATAATCAGCTTAAACGGCATTTCAAAAAGCCCTGTGACAAAATTATTTAAATATATAATGCCTATATTTCGAGCACGGAGCAAGCCTATAGATTCCATCATTATCATTATGCAGCCTCGCCGAGTAATTACATTTTAGCCCCGTGCATTACCAAACTAGGCCACATTACACTAAATAACCCGGCTTGGTACTTGAAGAAACTGAATTGTCACCACTGGGGCCATATCAGCTACTCTTGCCTAAACAGTACTTGACGTGCAGAGCAGTCCGTAGCACATTTTCTTCGAAACGACTAGGCAAGCATAGAGCGTAACGAGCTTTTTGGACTTTTAGAAGAGCCAATTATCGCCCATCCTTCCCAACTTATATTACAACGAGGCTAGGCTCCATTTCATTCCTTGACTTCTCATCTGATCTCCTGATAAGAACGCAAGGCTGTGTGTCTGCTTCTTTAGTTAGGGCCAGAACGAAGAACGATGGCGACTTTTAGCCGAAAAGAAAGCCGAGCAGTGGCAGTCCGCTCTCTGCGAAGAAGACGAGAATGAGGAAGAGGGTTAAATCCAACTCAAGCCTCTCGTTTGATGTTTCCTAACCCGATTAACTCAAAACCTTGGAAGACGACGACGAGCTGAGGAAGGAACCATGAAAAGAACCACGGAATTAATGATCCCTCCGCTTCCATCTCTTCACTTTCTTTCAACGCTACTGCAGATATGGCAGAATTAAAGGCGCCTGTTGTATAGCTAAAATGTACTCAATCAGCCCATCTTGAAACCATGCCGGCCTCGTATCTACACTCATGTCATGACCCTGAGCCTGCTCGGCTCTCTTAGTCCTAGAATCTGGAAACCATGCGTTGGACGAGGGAGGAGACAGATACGGGAACTGTCGATACTTCGATTCCATATTGGCATTATTGACGTCTCTGCTCTGACGTAGACGGAAGACTGATTTAAAGGTATATAAGAAAGTTCGGATATGCATATTGCTGTGATAGCTTTGACATTTTATCCTTTTCCAGCGCACAGCAGCATAAGTACAATTTAAAATCGCTAAAATGAAAATCTAACACTGAGGATTTTCGAAATTCTAGAACCATCAAACAATAAATTCGGCATCAGCTTGTATAAATATATATAACAGCCTGGTGTCTCACAGCACCTGAGACCACACCAGAATCCAAAATACATAATCGGAAACCTAGATCCCGGATCAAAGAGCAGCAGGATGGATTTAGACCAGCTTCAGTCTGCCAACCCGAGACGTGACAAATATGAAATATTCACTGAAGTTGAAGGACTCCGACTGGAATTACGATAGGATATGAAAGCCTGAGCAGTGCACATATTTACATAAGTAACTGCACTTCTGTACGACTGTCCATATTGAGCACGTTTCCGTTAAAGATCTATGTATAAAACATGGAGCGTTGTTGGAAGAAGCTCTATACAAGAATTTGTCGTTAACCTCAAATCTAATCTAAGGAAATGTTCTGAGACAAGAGATCGCCGTTTAAACCTGAATGTAGTGTAATGTTAGCTGAGCCATTACCGGCTTGAAAGAGGAATACCGCAGACCTTGAAGCGATGTTCAGGCGCATCTCCAGACCCGAAACTCATTTGCTATTCTATCCACTCCTGCACCGAGAAAGGCCTAATAAAGAAAAACGGCAGCGTTTCCAGCTCGCGGTTTGATGAAACGCCGGGTGGCAGTGTGACAACAATAATTGGTCCGCAAGCTTCTTCCTGTCGGCTGGGAACTGGGTTGCATTTATTATGAAACGCTGCTGGAGACCTCACTCTCTAATTCATAGAGCATTTCCACATAAGCCCAAATTACTGTGGACCAACATCGATTTTAATGAGCTGGTGCAGGCTTACACCAACTTTCTAACCATAGGCCGATATAGCGTGCAGCATGCTTAAAGTTTCACAAGCTTGAGTCAGAATTGTGTTTTGGAGAGGTGCCGACCAGAAGAAATTAATACTTTGCTAGACCAAAATTAATTGTATTGTGTAGTACAAGTCCCACAACCGCATGAACTTGGTAATGATCTTTATTAACCATACACTTTACAGTGCAGGAGAACATAATGCATCAAATACCAACAAATTTTTGGTCAAAAATGCAAATTTAAAGGGAAGGGTACTTATAGAATACCCACGCTAGGAATCAAAACCGAGGCCAATCGAAACTGTAATATTTGCGCAAAGATTTTAGAAAAAGATTAGACTGAGCTCTCAAGTAGAAACCCTGCTCGTCGCTTTATATATAATACTCACAAGCCGCAGTAACTCACGAGTAGCAAATCACCCCTTTCCGGGCTTTAGTAGTATGAAAGCTCCCATAGCAGCTTTCTCTGCTTTCACTGAAGAGAGAAGAGCAGAGATGGGATATTCTGATTTTATATTTTATGGGATTCGCAACCAGTTCTGCCCACACTAGCCCCCGGATCCACCAGAACCAGCAACTTTCCATATTCCTGAGGAGCATTGAGCAGTCTGCCGTCGGCTACTGCCAAGGTTGGAGGAACTCCCTGCAGGAGTTATGAGGGCCCAAGCCTCCATGGCACGGAAGCAGACTTGAGTTCGAATGGGAGTCTGGGTCGAGGCAGCGGAAGCTTGGAAGAGGAAATAACTGGAGCCACAGAATATTAGATGGAATACAGAATGATTCTCTATTTGAACAACCACAGCATTAAACCAACAGAAAGGAACAATCAGATTTTAAAGGGGTTTCCCCGGAAACCCAACATGGTGAAGTCCTGGTTCCAGCTCATGTAATTCCAAAAATATATTTGCACTCTGACCTATGGGTCATCCTGTCGAGACTGCCATACACTTCCGCTCATATTAAATCTCATCTTCTAAACATGGAATTAGATTTGAGGAGCGTCGCTGCAGGTGGCCAGAGTTGTCAGGAACAGAAACGGAGGACGAAATGCTAATGCTAGTTCCTTAGAAACCTCTGCCTTCGTACGAACTGTTCTTGGGAATGAACAACGTGCCGAGCTGAGACCAGTACAGCATAAGGCTATTCGCGTGCTGAAACACGTATGATGCTACGAAAAGCTCTGGGAGCCAATCAAGATCGAACTTCGACGTGGCCTCCTATTTAAGACAATTTGCTTTCTCGACTCCTTCGTCCTTCAAACGAAATTAGAGTCACAGACCATTCTCCTTCTACAAGATTATCCAATAGCGGACTATAGGGAGTTCGAGAAAGAGTAGCGGCTCTGCTGCAGAGCCAAGACAGAGCTAGTTCAGTATTCAGGGTAATCAATGGGTTTTCCAAGCCATTAGACCTGAACCCAGCAAAGGGAGGATTGACTTAGGCATTTGACATTTTAGTTTAGTCCAAAGTGGAAACGTGGTGGGAGCCTCAGAAAATCACCCAGAAAAAAAAACCTGCAAGTGAAATTCGTACTGGCAAATCCGTACAGACTCCAGCAGAAGATCTTCTCAGACGAATGATTCAATTTGATGTACATATAAAAGAAATCCCAACGCTCAATTGTTCCATGATCCAGCCCAGCAGTTAAAGATGAGCCAGAGCTGGAACCAAGCCAATTGGGTCCAGCAACTACCCGCTACCCGCCCTATGAGACCCTACATGCGACAAACTTTAGTCCACTTGGCTCCCTGGAAGGCTCCAGTCTTCTTATTCCTTCTTAAGCCCTGCCTCCTTGTTGTTCCGGACTTGAAAAAGTAAATTGTGTAAAAAAAAGAAGCGTTGAGAATGCTCTTGGGACGAAATGTTTTGCTAGAAAGTGAGAGTCAAAGTGAAAGTCCGCTTGGAATTAGAAGACAGGGCAAGATGCAAAAATTCTGCCTTTCAAAAGCTCCTTGAAGCCTATGTCAAAGTTTTTTGGTCTTGCTGCCTCATTGGAAAAGCAGAAAGGGACGACTTGGAGCTCTAAACTTGGTTTAATTCTTTCCTCAGAGACTTTTTTTCACACAAAAGTTGCTCTTCAACTTGTTCACCTTCCACCCACGCGCTGTCTTCTGTCACTTCCGGGCTCCTCTTTTGTTCTAACTCACATTGAAATCGAAACTGCGAGCAATTCATTTTGCCTAGCATTATTCATAGTATAAAATTATTCATACATCCGTCTATTCAAATGCTTACAATGTAAATATTCTAAATTACGACAAAAGGCCTAAATCATGTCTGATCTGTAATCCAAGCAAAAAACAGCGACGTTCAGTTGACCACGATGAACGACTCAGCCGAGCTTGAGAAGACAAGGACGGATATTTAACTGGGAGAAAGGAGCCATCCTCATGTCTTAATGGGGAATCCTGGCGTGACAATAGATTATCGCTCTGCAGCACTGCGCTAAGACCAGACAAGCTGGAGAAAGTCCTCAAGCCTACACTCGGTTTCCGAGATATAGGCATCATCTGCAGCCCCGACCGTCTCTGATTATCGTTGGGCGTCAGGCGCCTTCTCGACGCTCCTATATTTTCTTTGCAAAGAGCGAGGCGTGGGACGTTTGCCAAATTCCTTGGCCTCAGAGAAAGAACAGTTTTTTTTATTCTGCTGCTGGTGCCTTACGGTTTATTTATTTTCTTTATTGTACAAATTCCAAATACCGACAGATACTGTCATAAGCTTTTGTACCCTTTTGTCTGGCTGCTTCTCTCTTCATGTTCCGCTCAGGGCTCTTTTCCCCACATGTATGTCTGTATGCCCTTGCGGAAGAGACAGCATGATATAGAGCCAGCATTCCAGTTTCTCTTTAATTCCACGGAAGCGGAAAACACTCTTCTTTTCTGGCGGAATCAGTAATCTTTACTACTTTGCTAGTTTCTGGCTTGAACGGAAGACGGATTCAATAATTTGATAAGAGTCCGCATACTTTGTAAAAAAAAAAAAAAGAGTTGCCACGTATATTTATTGGATTAGTAGTTCTGCAATGTCGTGGGACTCCGACATTACTCTTGGTTAACCATTTTTGAAGGAATTTTACTTTAATGTCGTGCCTGCTTGCTCAGCATGATGTAAAACCAAAAACACATATAGAATCGTGCAATGTCATTTTCTTGATATGGCGAAAATAAATCAAGTTGTGTGCAATTTCGATTGTATTTTAACTCTGGTCCGTTCCAAAGAAGGTGACGGTGCCTGCGCTTTCGCGACAACAACCCAGCTGTTTCACGATAATTCGAAAGCAGAACAGAAGGGGCACATGGATCGATGGTGAAGTGTGTTCAAGTACAAGGGCCATTCATGTCGACAGGAAGAGGTGATAACAGGGATATTATGGCCTATGCCGGGCTATCTGATGGTGCGTAGATAGAGAAGGAGCTCATGGCCAGTACTTACCGTGAGTCGTTTCTCAGGTAAAACTTCAATCATTCCCCTGAGCAGGTTTTGGCAGTCGGGCGGAACAAAGTGCGGGATATGAAATACGCCACGTTTCACTTTCTCGAGGAGTTGCCGGAGATTGTCATCGTCAAATGGAAGGGCACCCACGAGCAGAGCATACAGAATTACTCCACAGGACCAGACGTCAGCCTTTTTCCCATCATACTTCTCGCCCTGTTCAACAAGATTAGCGTAATTAACAAGAGAACAATGCAGAAGATGACTGACAGCTTTTACGATACACCTCGTTTCAGGACTACTCAAGGCTACGCCTGTTCGGGACATAACTGCTTTCATAAAATAGCTTTTGTCTTTCGATCGGCACTGCAGTTCACAAGAGCCCATGCAGAAAGCCCAGTTATGTGAATCCACTTACAATTAAGGGTCTTGAGAAAACTGGGAGAGCGTCATAATGGGGTTTATAGGTTGGGCATATCCCAGGAGTCGAATTTTTATACTCCCCATCGAATGTGAATTCTGAAAGATACTTTATGCGGGACTCAATGGAATTTTTATGTTTTCTCCACTCGAGCACGAGAGAAGGAGATAGAAAAAATGAGGCATTCAGATGAAGTACCCCGTGCCAAGTACTTTTATGTAGGTCAGTTTATCCTTGAGTCGACTCCAGAGCCAGACCAGAGCCAAGAGATAAAAAAGTGTTGACGCCGCTCTCGAGTGGTCGTCAGTGTCTTTGAAACGACAAGTTGTCGAGCGAGATCATGGGAGAAGCTTGACTTTCTCCGTCAGTGCTGCTCATATACGGCATTTCGTTCCACGGCTAGTTTGAACGGAAAAATGCATTGAGCGCCAAATTAACGTTTTTAGTTTTGTTATCTACTGTATTTTTCCAAAATTTTCTTATTGTATTCAAAATAAGCCCAAACCAAGACCAGCCTTTGCATTTTCCACCAACACACTGTCTTTTACCGAGTTGCCGCAGAATTGTTTGTTCTTACCCTGATCACTTCCGGACAGGCATAGTGGGGTGAGCCGCAGCTCGTCTCCAGCATACTCCCTTCGGGTTGAAGTGAGGCCATTCCGAAGTCAGCTACTTTTATGTTATTCTTCTCGTCGAGCAGAAGGTTCTCAGGTTTCAAATCACGGTGGCTGTCAAACAAAACATTCCTCTGATTAATAGTCACACTTCAAAGCTCTGTAGAGATTTCACTGGAGTATTCATGTGTCGCCCCCGCATCCAGCGCACGTAAAACAATAGGTATTTTATTTTCAGCCACCTATACACCACGCTCATTTCATTCGCATTCTCGTCACAGAAAGTACCTTCCGGATATGTATAGGTGGGTCCTACTACTACCTACATAAAGCCAATTGTGACTAGTATTATCTAAATGTCGCAGAGGGTTAAAGTGTAATGCTTAGGCCCTTCAAGTGTTGTCTAAGTAGCACAGCAGGGTTATAAAATTACGGTCGAATTCAGTAATTATGACCGGATTTCGATGCTGCTCTTTTAAAACGCATTTTACAAGCCGCATAATTAATCGAGCTACAAAGCGTAAAACCGAGTGGATTTCTCGTCTTTTCACCTGAGAAATTCCCTGTATTCGGCCAGGACTAAGGTGTTTCTGCGACCCACACACACGAAAATTAAAAGTACCCTACTCATGGCTAATCCCTAATAAAATTGTTGTCCTGCACTGTAACAGTTTTCCAGCACCATTTCCGGAACCACTAAAACTACAAAATGTTACAAGTTATTTTATTAAAATAATTCAATTGAATATGACTGTCATTTTAAGGTTTATAAACTAGTGTATCGAGCGCTGGGGCCAAAACCGTTTGGTATTCGAAGCTTGAAGCAATAAGTTTTACGAAAGGCGATTTTGTTCGTCACGCAGTATGAACGCTGGATACCAAGAAATGTCCCAACATATTAGGCAAGTAATTAACAAGCAAATTCGCACACCCAGGCCGAGTTGACAAGCTATAAAAGACAATATTGGCTGGGTTCGCGTTCGGGTTAGCGTGACTGGAACTACTTTCTGTTTGACAGAGAACGGGCTCGAGAAAGGTTTATAATATTATTACTTTGTTTTACAACAGCACGCCACAAGCACATTACTTTTCTGCCGTGCTACAAAGGATCAGAAGACTATTGGGCTGGGTTCAGGCCATTATGACAGCTGGACTAGCGGTGAGCGTATTACAGAAAACTACTTTCTCATCCTGTCTCTGTCTCCCTGCATTTCAGAGCTTGTAATTCGTAATGGAAGTTGGCATTGAGGAGAGTGAATGCCAGGGAAAGCTTGGACAACGACAACCGGCGGCCCGTCTCTGAGCAAATATGATTTCCTCCTATTAGTCGATACCTATAGGATTTTATCGATAACGGCGGACTCACCAAATGGAATGGCTATGGCAGAAATCCAGTGCAGAAATTATTTGTCGAAAAAACCGTCGAGCTTCCTTCGGAGTCAACCTCCCCTTCTTAACCAAATAGTCAAATAATTCTCCGCCAGATACATGTTCCAGGATTAAGTACCTAGATAATCAAATTTAATATTAGCTCGCATATCATATCTTTACTATTTTAATTACTACAATATAATTAAATTTCTATTTGACAGAAATATTCAAAATTAAATATACATAGGCCTATTATACCTACTGACAATTCAATATTGACTCGACGAATTTAGTTGATTAAATATTTGATAAGTCGAAACGGTAAAGCCAAATTTAGGCTCAGCCGGATTGTATAATTTTGTGTAATATAATGTTACATAGGATACTGTATACTTATCTATTGTTTGATTCGTTTTATGCACAAAAATGTTTAAGCACATTTTCAGTAATATTATAATGGAAATACACGTTTTTTTATACCAGACACAAGTTATCGATCGATTACATGACATACGAAATACGATACTGACGTGGGAAATCGGCAGATGTGTAATTCGAATATGACTATAAAGACTTGACGTATTTCACCACGGATGTCAAAGAATTTCTGACAGTATTCAAGTTATTGTATAAA
>VNWX01000313.1:0-24568 GCA_009869905.1 Ceratophysella communis
ATCCGTGAGTCGTACTTGAAGAAGGCTGAGAAGCGAAAGCTGGCGGAGCAGGAAGCTGCTCGAAAGGTTCTTGTTGAAGCAGCTCCGATGACTCCTGATGAGCGACGGGCAAAGGCTTCCATGGAACTCTTCTCAGCCCCAGCAGGACCAGGCGGTGGTTTGGGCTTTGACCTCATGTGGGGCAACCATGAGGACTCCAGCTCGTCCGAGGAGGAAGTGCTCAATGAGGACAAAGATGGTGAGTGCACTCGGGCAGACTGCCATTCCGGAAATACCCAATGGAAAACTCTTGATTCTTAATTATAATGTTACAGAGGACAATCCAGAAGGATCCATGAGAGACTACTACAGTGAAGAAGCTGCGAGGCGAGAGCAGCAGAGGAACGCTGGGCTCAACACCCCGCCTGGACCTTCCGCTCCTTAAGCTTACCCTGCTCAATTTTTCACTTTAAAAAATGATTAATTTAATTATTTTTTAATTTCCTGTTTGAAACTTGAGACGAGAGACGACTGCTACATTAAAACTACAAGTGGGAATACAATCAGGGAATGAGCATTTGCCTTTTGATGAGCTCTTTGTTCGCTGCTAAACGCTCAGAGTTGGGAAGGAAGAGGAACAACCGAAGCAATGACTCACTGAAAATGCACTGAGGATGGTAAAGTCCAACATATTAGCCGGATTTTAAAGCGTGTACCATCTAAGGGACTTTGTCCGTACCAATACCAATTACTGATCAACTGCGTTTTGGGAGTTCGGATGATCCGTCGTGGCCTGAGGATGGATGACCAATCGGATAACGGGAAATGCTTGCTTTTCGTTTCGTAATTGCTAGGCAGCAGACGGTTGGAAATATCTGCCACTGCGAGTCCGAGCCGTTTCTACTTGTAACCATAGCAACTCGACTGAGAACTACGAACCAAGGAAGAAACCAGCTTGGACTGACTGAGTTGAGATATTCAGAAGATTCAAGTATATTTATTTCGCCTCCTTCGGGTTTTCTTTTTTAAACATTTAGTAAAAGAGTTGCATGGGCTTGACAATGAGTTGGGTCGCAGGTGGGGTTCATGGGTTGACATAATAATATAATTTAGTAGGTGAATTTGGGGTTGTCATTGATGTTAGGTTAGCTTAGCGCAGTCTCGAGCAGAACGCAAGAGTGTTAGGCTAGACAGAGTTCTCTGCTTCGCCCGCACCTCTTCTGTTCACGAACGAGAACCACGAGCGAGCTTCACGAGAAAACTCTCTCAGAAGACTTGGGTTCACAACAAGAATTTAGAAGTAGTAGACTTACTTAAGATGAGCTTACTTACGAACAGACAGAATTCACATGAAACCAAGTCTCCACATCCAGGCTCGACCTTTTTTGTCAGGAGGAGCAGTGGCACACACAACAGCAAACTCATTTCTTCGAATACTTTAGAATGAAGCCTGGGGCTTTGAACGAAGATCCGCAGTGCGGTACAAGTACTGGGAACAAGCATTGGGTTGGCCCATGGGCCCATTACTATCAACAGATTGGGTCAGTACATGCTGTCTACTCTGACTGAGCTACGACGACGAGGACAACGACCGAAGAGCGAACCAAATAAATACATGTACACTAAATGTAACTTGAGTTCCAGGAGGTTAAAAGAGTGAGGGGTATGGAGCGAGCAGGGTCGCAAGCGGAGCTCGAGCAGCTGCTGGCAGCGGGCTTGCGACCGAAGGGACCCACTACTGCTCACACCCACCCACCCAGCCAGCAATCACAATAAAGTAAACGAACCAAGACTCGGGCGTAAGTACATTTCAATTTGAGGGAGGGAGGGACGTCGTGGGGCAATGAGGCGTTTATGACCAAGTGCTGAGATTCTCATTTTGGGAGTGGAGGGGGCCGCCCCCGCCACTTCCTGGCTGCTGACCCAGGCCTGCTAAGGAAAAGGAGAGCGGAGACTGCTGCTGCTGACGAGAGTCCATGTGGTTGTTCTGATTCACGGAGACGCCCAACGGGAGCGGGCCGAGGCTGAGATGATGGTTGTTGGTGCTGGCGGTGCCCTTGAGGCTGTTGAGGCGTTGTTGCTGCTGCTGTTGTTGGAGCAGCTGCTGCTGCTGCTGGAGCTGATTCGGGTGAACGCTGTTCTGGTGCTGGTGGTGAGTTGGTTGGTGGGCGACTGACTGCGGATGCGTGTCTGCGGCTTGCTGCGGTGGCGGCGAGCTGGTGGTGGAGGTGATGGTGGTTCGAGAAGTCGGACACGGCCAGGATTTCTATGAGCTGACCCCGAACCTCGTCCAGTTCCTCCTCCTTGGCCTTGATCATCGCGTCCCTGAGTCAAATCAAGTCTTTGGTCAGTTTCTGAGTTGCCTAAAGAAGCTCGGTTTAGGTCAGTTCTAGAGCCACTCACCTGATGGACAGCTGACGACGCGCCTCTCCCAAGGCCGAGAACAGATCCAATTTGAGCCTCGTCTCGGCACTCAAGCTCGACTCCAAGTGTGCGTTCTGATCTTGCATTGCCTGTAGGCCCGACCTGAGTCTGGCAGTGTCCGCGTTCAGACTGCTGAAACACGAAATGCATTAGTTCCGGCCATTCTATTGACTTTTGTTTGGCCACGTTAAGCTTCAAGCAGTAGTAAGGAAGTGCTAACCTGGTTCGCTTCCTTGTTCTGCTGCTCGTGGAGCAAAGTCGACTTGACGTTCTGGAGTTCTCTCTCGATCCGCACAATCGTCTCTTCGTGAGCCTTGATGTCTCGTCGAAGGTTTTCCTTCTCTCGCTCAGCCTCCCGAAGCTTCCGCTTGCAGTCTCCAGAGCACTCCAAAGAAGCCTAAACAACCAGAGTTACATGCGTTACTACCAAAGCTCCGTAGCAATGAAATGATAACGAAGCTAGCTGAGCTGCTAACCTTTTTCTGCTTGTTGATGGCAGCTTCCTTGGCTTTCCGCTCTTCGCTGAGCTTCTTTTCGTAGCTCTGTCTCTCTTCTTGGCCTTTGGCGAGCAGTGCTGAGTATTTGAATTGAAGTGCCTCGTGTTCACCCTGAATCCAAACAAGCATTTGACTCACAAGAGAGACTCCACTGAATCAAAATACTGACAAGAAGAAAGAAATCCAGAGGAGAGCTTACCTGCAGTGAGGCCACGTCACCCCTGAGATTTCTCTCTGACCCAAGCAAAGATGAGATCTGACTTCTGAGCTCCGACTCGGTCGTTCGTACGACGTGCAGGTCACTCCGCAGTTTCCTCACTTCCGACTCGAGTCTGTCAGAAGCAGAAACATCGCATCAATTAGAATACCGTCTCTGCCTAAATCTGAGTGAGTCAAAGTCAGCAGTGGTCGACTCTCACTTGAAGCAGCAGTCGTCCTTGTCCTTTTTCTTCTTGGCAGGTGCGAGCATGCAGCTGCACTGCGGCGCCGAGCCCAGCGCCGCTCCAGCAGAATGATTCATAGTATTACTGAGGCTGGGCGTGGGAGGCGGCGGAGAGGTGCCCGAGCCGCCGACGTTATTGTTCTGGCCCAGCGTGATGTGGTTGTTGTGGGCGAGAGAGAGAAGCGAGCCCGTCGTCTGAAGACTACTGCTCTGAGATGAGTTGTTGTTGAGGTGGGCCGACGTCGGGAGCCCAGCAGAGCCCAGCAGCTTCCCGCCCTCGTCTGCCACTTCTGCCGACTTCCGTCGCAGGTGCGGGACTGGGGACTTCTTCAGAGCTGTCCCTGCTCCAGATCCATTCGCCATCACCTGCGTCAGATAATCAACAGACATGGATCAAGACCGTGGACCTTGGCTGCAAATCGGCCAACTGGAAATACTTGATGCCTGCGTCTGTTTCTCAAGCCTCACCTCGCTGTTTGGAACTGGCGGTGGACTAGTGAACGGAAGAGCGTCCCACAGAATCGTGTACAGGAGCTGAAAAGAAATAGAAATGATGTCAAGAAAGAGACATATGGGCAATAGGCCCATCCTTTCCTGACTTGTTGCACGAGCAAAGCTTGCGTGTCACTCACCTCATTTTGCCTCGCGACGTCATTGCGCGTCCGCTGCTTTAGCCGACTTCCTAAAAAGGACTTGAGTCCGAACCCAAGTGAGACCAACGGAAAGCCCACGCTGCGAGTAAATCGAGCCATTTAAGATCAGACACCCATCATGGAAATGAGCAAGTTTGGCTCTTGACATCCGGACTTACCAATGGGCGGCAAGAGGACAAAGTGTTTGAGTAGGAAGAGGTCTGATGGCCTTCCCATCAATGTACAGAAGCGTGGGAAGTATGATGAGCGGACCGAGTGGAGCAAGGCTCCAGCCAACGTGCGTCCAGACCGCCAGACTCCCCAGCAAGTACAGCCAGGGTGGCGGAATCACGCCCAGACAAATCACGT
The DNA here is from genome assembly GCA_009869905.1 of Ceratophysella communis. Taxonomy (NCBI): domain Eukaryota; kingdom Metazoa; phylum Arthropoda; class Collembola; order Poduromorpha; family Hypogastruridae; genus Ceratophysella; species Ceratophysella communis. Next base: position 4,344 of record VNWX01000313.1, read on the forward strand.
CCACAGACACAACCACACAGCCCAGAAGAATCGCGAAGGCCTGAAACAATTCACGACAAAGGAGTGAGTAAATAAAACGGCGTCAGAGACGAACGGATTACGCCTACATTTTCCCATCACATGTCAGCCATTACAAAGTAGATTTTCTGGGATCGGACATGTGACATGCGGGCAGTAGGTCTGACTTACGATTCCCTGGAACTTGTAAGCTTCGTATGTGGACTGGAGAAGAAGGTAGACAGGATAGAGGTACTCGAGACGGAACTCGAGAAGGAAATCACCGCCCATCACGCAAAACCAGAGCAAGATCAGCTTCACGTACACAACGAGGCTGGAAAGAAAGAGAAGACGTGTCAAGGGTCAAGCAACTCTAGAAAAGTCTAGTATGCTCCTTGGCAACCACCAGCCAGACGTCGCAGTTTCTTGCATTGACAACTGACGCAGCATTACACATTAGCATCAGCATCTAGCATACCTCGTGTAGAACCCCTCTGAGAGCTTGGTAATTTTCTTGAGAGGCCGTCGAGTCTTGAGTGCATCGACATTTCTGCGCTTCATGCCGGGTCCTCGCCCCTCTTCATATAATCCGTGTCCTCCACTCTTGACCTTAGTAACAAGCTACCCTCTCGCCTGTAGCAATCAATCTCCAAATGCCAAATAACAGACTTTGTCAGAGTCTTTTCCGGAAGTCCACGTCAGTACAGTCTTGATTCGAGTTTAGAGACTGCGCGTGGGCTGACAAACTGAGTAATGGAATACTTTGTGCAGCTCGGGAGGAGATGGCAGGTCTGGAGGTCAGAGTTCAGTGCTCCAAATGCCCAGCTTGTGACCTGTGACAACAATTAGTTCTACAATAGGGTTTCTAACTCACTCAGGCTCGTATTTCCCTCTCTCCCGCTCTGGGCCTCGTCCATCTGACACCGCGGACACACAGATGTGCAGCCCTCCTCGCCTGCTTCAAGTCTGACTCTCACGCTGCGCTGCGCTGCTACTCAATTCTCAAATTATTCCGTTTTATTAGCCAGCACGAGGGGCAGTCTTGGATCTGCAAAATGGGTTCTATGAAAATGAAAACAATAATCAACAAATAACTAGTAAATTGTATAATAATAACACTTAAGTAGTAGTTCTGATGAGGTTATTCAACCGACCGAAATTAGATCCGGCAATGAAATCATATTTACTTGACCTCGCCGCATTCGATTCCAGGCGTGTACGTGTAGGCAGAAAAAAGTTTCCGGGAAAGGGGGTGAGTTCTTTTAACAATTTGAAAAGAGCGATTTGCGGCGCAGGCAAATTTTTTTAATAACAAATAACAACTCTCTCTGGAAATAAAATTTTTGAAACTTTAGGGGGGGGGGGCTGTTTTAACACGCAAAACACCTTACTGTCTGTCTACGCTACTGCCGCGCAATGTATTTAGCGGTGGGTGGACAGGACACAAGAATATCGAAAAAAGTATTATGCTTAGTTCTAGTCATATATCGGGCATAGTTCGGCACCCTCCGGAGGGTCAGACCCTCCGGCTGAAGTCTGACCCTCCGGCCGAAGTCTGACCCTCCGGCAAAATTCTGACCCTCCATCCCTCCGACCCTCCGGCTGAAGTCTGACCCTCCGGAGGAAAGTTGACCCTCCGGAGAGTGCAGGGGCAAAAACAAAATGCCCAATTGCGCCCCAGATTCTAAATATTTTCAAATTTCTTTACTTTCCTGTTACCATAATTTAAGGAATTGATTATCGCACCCGTACTTTTAATTTTACTTTAGAGATTAGCACAATACTAATGAATAATTACCAACCTAACCGTTGGCCTTGATAAATTACTACTACCTAGAACTTATTTATTATTTATATTGTTGTTAAATTCAATTTTTAAAACAGCAATTCCAAATACAAATTCGGAGGGTCAGACCCTCCGACCCTTCGGCCGAAATCTGACCCTCCGGCTGAAATCTGACCCTCCGGCCAATGTCTGACCCTCCGGCCAAAGTCTGACCCTCCGCCCCTCCGGAGGAAAGTTGACCCTCCGGAGGGTGGAGGGTCGGAGGGGCAAAGACGAAATGCCCAACTATGATACCGGGGCTCGGCTGCTGATGATGATGGAGATACCTCTAGCTGTGAACTTGCATGTACGATGTACGACCGGTGGTGAACGTTTGTAGGTAGTATACCATTTACAATTTACATAGTCATTCATTGGACTGATGAACTGATTGATGGGTGAAGATTTAATAGCGAGTTTTCGGTGAAAAATGCAGTTGGATTATTTCATGGGTTTTGGAGAGATGAGAGGGCGACAAAGCTCTATGCCTCTATGCTCTATACGGCAAGAAGAGAGGCCTCATTCCAGGGCAGGGGTCCGGGTCCTGTACCTGTAGCCTGTCTTGAAACTCCGTTCGGCAATCTTCGAAACATTATTCGATTTTTAGTCTGTTTTTGGTGGAAAGAAGACGTGTTGTCGTCGACTCGACTCCTACGCTGCTGACTCTATACGGCAAGAAGAGAGGCCTCATTCCAGGGATCCTGTAGTTCTAGTCCTGTCCTGTCTTGAAACTCCGTTCGGCAATCTTCGAAACATTATTCGATTTTTAGTCTGTTTTTGGTGAGGAAAGAAGAAGACGTGTTGTCGTCGACTCGACTCCTACGCTACGCTCCTGCTCGCTCCGATAAATCCAACTCGCCCTCAGTCCCAGCCAGACACCGGGCATGACAAAACCCGCTCTACGACTTGTCCGACATCCGAGGCTGAAGTGAGTCGTTCTTTTCGCTGGAGAAATACGCACACCTTTCCACTAAACCTGGCCAGGCATCCAAAAAAACAAGCCTTCCCGGAACGTAGACATCTGACATCTGACAGACAGGCGGGTTGCAATTTGCAATTACAAGAAAGATGCAAATTCAATCTGAATCTTACTCTCACTGTTACTCTATCATCTACTAGAACTGAAAACTGAATTCGATTACGTCATAGGTAGGTAAGCGTTCTCTAGAAATTCCCAGCTGCTGTATGCAACATGTCATGGAGTAGGATCAAACTTTCGATTGACAGTTGACGCAAATCGCATGAGAAGTCGCAACTGGTCAAATTAATGTGTAGCAAGTTCCCTAGCTGATCACGTTGATTTGTGCATTTACAAAGTTACAGGATTTGATTTGGGTTTGGACACAGACACAATGACTTGATACTAATTTTTCTATAATCCAACAGGTGTACTTAACTGTGTATCAGAAATTCCGATCTAGAGAGTAGAAGTGGAGAAGGCGTCCCTTCACAGGAGCAAGAAAATGACGTCCTTCGCTGAAGACAGCAGTCGTCCGATGAACAACTACATTGACCTCGACGTGATCAAGAAGATAGCTCGGAAGGACTTGATTGCGTCTCTGCAAAAGTTTCCTGGAAGCAAGGCCATTGTTTGGGATCGAGCTCTAACCAATTTCGTCAACTTGGTGGCCACTCACTCCGACTTCAAGGAGCACTGCGGTGTCACGAAAATGCTCTCTCTCGAACAAAAGCACTTACAGCTCACGGAGGTTGCAGAGAGCGTCGTGTTCATCTGTCGTCCACTCGTCCACTTGATGCAGCTCGTCGCTTCCGCCATTGGAACTGACAGCAGCACCTCTCTTCGCAGGACCAAGTACCATATCTTGTTTCTGCCCAGCACGAACCTCATCTGTACAAAGTGGCTCGAGGACCAGGGCGTGCTCCCGCTGATTACGTCGATAGAAGAATTGCCCCTCTTTCTCTTTCCACTGGACTCGGACGTGCTGACGATGGAGATGGAGGGAGTGCTGAGGGCGGTTCATGGTGAGAACGATGCCTCGGCCCTGCACCACGTGGCCAAAGCCCTGGTTCTGCTCCAGCGGAAATACGGCTCACCGACGAAGGTGTTCGGAAAGGGTCATGCCGCCAGACACGTCTACGAACTCATGGAAGCCATCAAGAACGAAACGGGAGGGATCAAGCATCAGATTTGTGGGTCCAAGATTTCCAATCTAATTCTGATCGATCGGCAAGTTGACCTCCTGTCCCCGTTGGTCACGCAGTTGACGTACGAAGGCCTCATTGACGAGTTCTTTGGAATCAACGGAAATCAAGTCAAGCTGCCGTCAGACAACTTTGAAGAACCCAAAGCGATGCTCTTGAACTCGTCAGAAGATCTCTACGCCCAGCTGAGAGACAGGAATTTCAGTGCTGTCGGCGGGTTTCTGAGAGTGAAGACCAAGGAAGTTCAGGAAGTGTTCAAGCAGAAGAACAAGGCGCAGAACGTCGGAGAAATGAAGAAGCTCGTCCAGCAGCTCCACAGCGTCAACGCCCTGAAGCAGTCCTTGACGAACCACACGACCGTGGCTGAGCTCCTCAAGGCCAAGACGGAAAAGGAAGACTTCCTGGCCAGCCTGGAGTGTGAGCAAGAGCTCCTGAATGGCCTGGACGCCGACAAGATCAACCAGCACATCGAGAACCTCTGCATCAAGAAAGCCCCGCTCATCAGCGTCCTGAGACTCTTCCTCATTCAAAGCATCACGAGCGGTGGTCTGAAGCCCAAAGTCATGCAGCACTACGAGCGCCTCATTCTGCAGAACTACGGCTTCGAGCAGATCTTCACTCTGGAAGCTCTGCACAGTGCGGGCTTCATTTCGACGCAAGTCGGAACTGGGCGTTACTCGGTGCTTCGCAGGGCCTTGACCCTGACTGTCTGTGATGGCTCGGAAACTCGGCCAGAGGACTTTGCCTACGTGCACAGCATCTATGCTCCGCTGAGCATCCGCCTTGTCCAGCATCGCCTCAAGCCCAGTCTCTGGCTTAACCTGAAGGACTCTCTCAACTCCCTCATTCCGGGTCCAACGGTGGACGAGCACGTGTCCCAAAGCTCCGACATTCACGACAACAAGCTCCCCAGCACGACGGTCGTCGTTTTCATCGGTGGCTGCACGCTGGCCGAAATTTCTGCTCTGCGCTTCTTGGCCAAGCAAGAAGATGAGCACGAGTTCCTGGTCGTGACCACACGAGTCATCAACGGAAATACGCTCATGACGGAGTTCCTGACTCCAGAGAAATAGCTCACACATTCCTACGCCTAATTACTACTTACAATCATGAATTATATATTATATGCCTGACGCAGGCAGATATGCCTCTTGCTTGACTCAGCTCCTTCGTTTGGGCAAATAAATTACCGAGACCCGAGACTTTATCAAAGACAGCTGGAGTACGAAATGAGCACAAGTAGCTTACTGCTTCCTCTCTTCGTTTCCAAAGAAGCTGTCCGGAGCACGGCGCTTCAACGCAGCGTAGATCAGCTCAGGCTGGCTATCTACTAAAGAAGACTTCAGTAAGACCTACGCCAACGCCATGAGTTGAGCAGTGACAATGAGATTCGGAATGAGCACTGGAATCTGGAACTCTGAGCTGACTGACTACTTTTTATTGCATTCTGAATGATTTTCGAGGAGTACTTAAGAAAGAGAGGGGAGGGGGTGGGTGGGCGGAGAAGACGGGCATTGGAACAGAAATGAGTCAAACAGGAAAATCAGTTGAGCTTGCTCCATGACTGGCTTTACAAGCAGAATATCATAGGAATTCCTCATTTCCGTCCGTCTACCCAGCACTTCGGCCCTCCTTTACTGGGCAAAGTACTTGTTCAAGTCCTTCTCCATTTCCTGAAACCAAATCAGAGCAATTGTTTAGACAGGCAGTTGGAGAACGTCTGCTTGACAGCAGAGCGACAGCCGGTAGACTTACGCTTGGGTTTGTGGTTGTCCCATAGCGCCCCACGACCTGACCTTCCTTGTCGACCAAGAACTTGGTAAAGTTCCACTTGATGAACTTGCCGAGCGTGCCGCCTTGCTTGGCCTTGAGATACTTCCAGAGCGGATGAGCCTTCTCTCCGTTGACCTCTACTTTGCTCGCCAAGTCCCACTGGACTTTGTAGCCCTCAGCAAATTTCTTGATTTCTGCCTCGGAGCCTGGCTCCTGACCTCCGAACTGATTGCAGGGAAAGCCCAAAATCCGTAGACCCATAGTCTCTCCATACTTCTCATGGAGAGCCGTCAACTCCTGCGAAACACACCACGCTTAGTTAGAACCATAATATCTATTTCTTACGTTACAGCTCAGGCAGGACGACACGGTCTCGTCTCAAATGGTAGTTTGTCTTACGGTGTAGCTGCAAAAATTAACAAGCGAACAATTACTAGACGTCGAGATAGAGAGTGGACTCGTTGCTGCTGGTGACTTACTTGACGGGGGTCTTTCCTCATTTACTCGCAAGATTGACGACGATTAAGACATGGCCCCTGCTCAAAGTCAAACCAAGAATCAATAACTCAACATAATCACATCAATAAGACACAATAAGGACAACTTTTACATGAAAAGAGCGAAAATATTGATGGGCAGACGCTGAGCCATTTTCCAGAAATCAATATACAAGCGTCAATAAAAAGAGCTTTGCTTCGGCTGGAGCTGCTGTAAATAACTACAGCCAACTGGAACTGGATACTATTGACTCAGTCAGACAGAAACGTGTCTTATCCACGCAACTCCTCTGCGAGTCCTCCCAACATTAGCTCCCAGCATTTTATTATTTAGCTCGTTATTTCTTAGCCTTGACTGACAGCAGCCCAGCTCAAGAGTTAAAGTAAGTTTAGCTGGATATAATGGCCAGAAATCAAGACGATAAATGACGACTTAATCTAAGATCTGGAAAATGGCTCTGAGAGCTTGGAAACTTGTTAGATCTTTGGATCTTAGCCAGCAGCGCAGCCATAAGCATTTGAGTTGCGTGGACATGAACGAAACGGAGACTTTATTGTATGTATAGACGTACTTGTAGCGAGACATGCTCTGCTCCTTCCCGTCAATGTCAATGTAGTCAAAGTCATAAACGGACTTGGCCGACTTCCAGCTGTCCCCGCCTCCTGCCGCCTGCACAACAAGCAAAAAACACAAAGTATTAGCAAAATGCAACAATGGAATGGAGCAGCAGAAGGGTGCGGAAATGACAATTGTTCGACAGGAAGACGACGTGCGTACCATGTCTGAGGAGTAGGAGTTACTTTGACAAGCCGCCGAGCTGGGTTTCCCTGTGAGTGAGACGAAGGTGAGGAGTGTGCTGCTGCCTGTGACGAGTCCAAGCTTTGGCCCGAGTCCTGCCAAAAATCAAAATACTCTGATTCTGACGACTGAAACTGAAACTCAACGAACGCGTAGTAAATTAATCAGAGAGTCAGCCCATTTCTGCTTTCCTACATATTTCATTCAGGCTCGTGCATAGTCAACGAAAGAGAAAGAGTAAATAATTGAGAACTGGAGAGCGTCCTTGAGGAGACGATGACAGGAGTTCGTGATGGGCAATGTCCAAGGCTCAAGCACGTCCGACAGGTCCTATTGTTCTCACTTCTGCCTCATATGTAGCATCGCTCGCTATATTATTATATTATAGCTCTAGCTCACGTGCTCGACAAACAGCAAGTCATAATAGCTCAGTCCACAACACTTCAGGCTTGAGTACTGATTCAGTACTTCAATCTCCAGCCTATCTCTCGACGAGTCCAATGTCAGTGAGCAGTGAGAACCAATCAAAGCTCGCAAAAAACAAACATTTCGCGTCCTTGTCAGAAACTCGGTTTTTCGTGACAAGAATACAAAATCGCAGTCGACGTCAAGTCTGTCAGTCTGCGTAGCTTTGTAGAACATGAGGAAGTTTTATATCAAGTTAGCTAGGCGTCTGCGCCCGTACTTTTTGTTTTAAAACTTGGCCTGAAATGAGCTCTGCTGTGGTTGACCTCTTCTCGGACGAGGAAAAGGCACGCTTACGAGGCGTCCGATTGCCTAAGCCTGATGAGTGACAGACTTGCGCAAGAAATGCAGCTCAGCTGAAACAAAGACTTGCCTCGAAGCAATAATGACAAGGAAACTCCCTGAGATCGGAGCTATTATTGTTGTCCTGTCTCCTGTCGAAGCACAGAATACCATTGCATTGCATTTTGCATTCGTTGCTACGAATACAGAAGTAGTGGAAAGACGCGCAGCGCATAGTATTTTTTTCTTTCTAGAATGCGTGCCTTTCCTTCGAAGGGAAGGACGTGCACGTGAAGACAGGTGTTTTTTCGGGCTCGAAGGGAAGGCTAAGAATTTTGGCCAGCGAGCACTCATTGGGAATTAAGTCGAAGGGAAAATCCGAGGCTAAAATCCGAAATTTCTAAGTGCGAAGGCTGACAGCTGAAGGGAAGGCTTAGGCTACAGGTATTCCCATCAAGCAGCATAAACTATACAGGGAATTTCCGACTTTTTGAGGCAGAAGAGCTGACTCAAGTCGTCGTCCTGTAGTGCAATGCTTTGAAGGCTAAGGGCTGAATTCTTTGCCCGTAAATTAGCTCTAATTCTAATTGTATGATCTACATAGAAAACTGGAAAGGAAAACCATCAGAAAAAAAAACAGGAGATTGAGCCTTTCTTTGACGGGTGTCATGTGAAGGCGAAGGGAAGGCTATTTTTATTTCGCACTGAAGAAGATGAGTTAGATGTGAGGGGATAGGCCACGCATATCAAAGATGAGTGCACAAAACAAAGTACCAAGCCAGTCAGCCGTTGGCCTGCTTTTGGCTTTGAACAATTATTAAGCACATTAAGGACCGGGATCAGATCAGAAGACTGCTATTTCGTAATCTTGGTCACGAAAGAAGAAGCTGTGTTCAGCCGGTGCAGGTTCCAGGCCTGGTAATTGAAGAGATTGTAAGTGATCGATCCGATGATCTAGCTCAGCTAGAGCTCGGCCTCGTCGACATCGACCATCGACATATTAGTTAGACCAATTCTCACTTCGAAAACCCTTGAGTTAGGCTAGAACACGAGAGTAGACAGTGAGGCCTAAGTAGACATGCGTGGCCTATCCATCCCCTTAGACCAAAGAAAGGTCAGAGGCCTAATGTCGAGCCGACGACGTTACCTTGAGTGAGAAGTCGTGTGAGGAACATTGACGGGAGCCTCGTTCCAGCTCTGCTGACAGCTGACGAGACGCGACTGGTTCTGACGGAACACGAACCCAGGGAATAACTAGTAGTAGTACTTACCTAACTGCTAAAAATAATTTAAACACTGCTGAATTAAGTACTTAAGAAAACCCAAGAAAGTTGAGAGAAGATCGTCGTGCTGTTGATGTTGTTTGTTGTTGGATGCAAGATGCAGGCAGAGTTGTTCCCACGGAGGAGGAGCCTCCTGTCTGCTTCAGACTCATCCAAGCCCGTCCGGGGTGAGTTGAGACGACTCGGCAGACTCCCGCCCGCACGACGATCCTCACGACAATAGACACCACTTACTTTCCCCTCCATCTTCTTCCAAGAAGGCCTTCTCGTCGTCGATCCGTCGTCGTCATCGCTCATTCATTCATCACCGTAGTTGTTACCCAAAATTAAGCTTGTATTAAACTAGCTGTGACGTTGACAGCGCAGCACTCCCGGCGCTCAAGTTTCACAATTCTGCGTGGTGTCAAGTCAGGCTGGAGAGTCAAGACAAGAGTCAAGGAGCTGAGTTTCATAAACGACGACAGGCTGAGAGAGAAGAAAGACGTGCTGCTCTTCTTTTTATTTCTCAGACAATTAAACAACTCAGACTACCTACTACCTAGTATACATTCTACTAATCAGGAGAACGAGGATAGAGCCTGATTGGTGATTACCTAATAAGACTACACGAAGATGAGCTATCATCGAGTGTTTCTACATGCTGCAACAACGCCAGCTGCATGAGTCAGCATCTTTCAGTATTGCTCGGCTTTTCTTCGACCGAGCGTCGTTTTCGCAGGACGAATACTAGCGACTTTTTCACAGTAAATTACAGTAGGTACTTCTTACCTACAGATTATCTACTCTACGTGCGTTTACTGCGCATAAGTCTCAACATAGAACACGCACAATCAAGAATACGTTCCAACGGCCTATGGCATTTTGACTAGTCTCGTGTCAGCAACGCTAATTACGAGCATATTTGTAGCTTTAGGGCTAATCTCAGTAGATGAGTCGATGATGGCTCAACTGGAAGGCATGCTTAGAAAATATAGTCAAACAAACACGTGACACAACAGCTTGAACAGACTTCAAAGACCCACGTTGTCCACGAAGAAAGCTATGACTAATTACTTAAGTGTTATTATGCGAGAGTTGGTAGTTGAGGCGGCGGAAGTTAGTTAGGTGATGTGGGAGTAGTGCGTGCTGGGTCTGCTGGGTGAGCGGTCCCGGTCCCTGTTGTGGGACCACTTGGGCGGCGTGAGGCGAGGGCCACTGGTCCTGAGCTCGAGGTGCCTGGAGCTGACGACAGAGCCTCGACTCGTGACCGTCGTGGTGGAGGAGGAGCAGGAGGCCTTCCGGTCCTTGGTCTTGACCTTGACGCAGAAGCGCTCACAGGCCTTGCCCTTCCGGTAAGTTCCGTAGATGAGCGGATTCAGAACCGAGTTCGCCACGCTGCAGCCAGAAAGCAAAGGGCTCAATTAGTAACGCTCCAGCTCGGGCTTCCACGGATTCTATAAACTACGGTGAGGACGTACCACATCATGAAGAGTCCGTCCTGCAAGTGTCCGTCCACTCGCTCGGCCGTGTCCCAATCAAACATGTACCTACAGAGGGTCAAGAGCAGAACACATGAGACGCGTTCCTGTCCAACTTTGAGCTCAACTAAAATTAGAGATCAATTTCGTCCTGACGTTGCGTTGTTGGGCAGAAATAAGGCGAGCGTAGACTGACTCGAGCTCTTGTGACACTACTGCCATTAATTGTCACCATAGAGCCTCGCTCGGAGGACCGACAGCCCTGCGTAGTGAGCCGCTCTCTACTTTCAATTGAAGGGCTCTTCTGCTCTGAGGAAGAAGCTGACACTTGTTGCCGGAGATTCAGAAACAAGAAACTCAATGCTTCACCTTGCTGAGCACGCTGGACTCTCCTCTGGTTCAAAGGCTTCGTGTCCTCTGCGCCTTTCCTCGGACTTTCTCCGGCTTTCTGTGCAGAGCCAGCAGCGCCTCTGGCTCTTTCTTCCGATCCAGACTTGACTCTTAATTTTCAAAAATCTTGATCAAACCAAAAGGAGCTTCCTGCAAATGGAACTCGAAATTGACTCATTTGACCTGACGACTTCTTCGCTCAGCTCACAGCTCAGTAGGGGCATTGAGTGAAAGTCTCGACTTTCTTCGCTCTGCACGCGGCTCTTCCAAGGAGAAAAGCCTTGTTCTCAGCTCGGACAAGTGGACTTGATTGGAATGAAAAGCTGGAGCTGGGTCGGCGCATTGCTGCGGCTGGGCTGAGTCAAATGGAAGTGGAGCTACTGGATGGGACGGAAACGTTTCAGTCCGACTTGAGCCAGGCATCGCTCAGTCACGGCAGCAGTGAGTACAGTCCGCGCGCGTCTACTCTCCTCTTACGCGCTCAGAACGTGGCTCTAATAAGGTCGGACTTGCACGTGCTTGGACTTACCAGAGCGTGATGAAGACGTAGGGCGTGGAGCAGAGCAGAAACGTGAGCACGATCACAATCGTGAGACGAAGCGTGCGCGTGCGGGCTCTGGTGATGGCGCAAATTCCGTTGCCACTTCGGCGAAGGGCGAGCACTCGAGTCGCCGGCTCTCCAGTCAAATGACTGCTCAGGACTCGGCTTTCGTCCGGATTCACTCCGCTCGGATTCGGATGCGTCTCGACACCGCTGGCCCCAAGGGCGGGGGAGACTTCGGCTTGAGGCACTGGCTCTCCGCTCCTGCTGCTGCCTCAGGCTGTACGTCACCACCTCAACTGGGAATTATTCAGTCAGAGAAGCTGCTCATTAGAAAGCAAGTCTCCTTGGAAAGGATCTAAAAAAGCTGAGGAAGCGAGGAACGAGGCAGCGCGACAACAGCCTGAGCCTCCTAAGTACACAGGAAGGAATTGCTGACTCACGGACTTGCTGGTTCTCTCGAGTTTTTCGACTGATGGTCCACAGAATGGCGGAGTAGGTGTAGAGAATGACGAGGAGCGGGAGAAAGTACATGGCGGAAATGGAAAAGACGTTGTAGAGCACTTCCTGCTCACGACTCGAGAAGTAGCCGATCGTGACGCAGTTCTCGAACCAGACAAAGTCCGGGTGCTGCTTGACGCTGAAAATCAGACTCTGTGCAAATCAGAAAACAAGCATTAGAATAGTGGCCGTCCATGCGAATCAACGGTTGCTTCTCGGCTTTCGGCTTGAGCCAAGATCTGATGAGTCCAGACTATCATCGATCGAGCGCATGGCGTGCTCTACAGACATTTCTGCGACCTCGCTCAAATGAATCTACGAGTCTTCTGCCGTTTTCTGGTCCTGCCTGAGCACTCTCAGCCATTCCTTATTCCTTGCTTCTCTTCCCAGCTTCTTGAGCACTCAAGTCAGAGGGCCGATTTCAGTGGATCGCCAATGAATGAGCAGCTCTCCGCGTCTTCTCACAAATTTTCTCCTGCCAACAGAGTCGCTCTTCTTCGAGGCAGTCGTCAAGAACCAATGAAACAGGTTTTCGGATCGACTCTCTCTCTAAGCCGTTGCAGGTTTTGTCGGAGCTTAAAAATCAGTGGGCATGATAGGATGCCTGCGCGAGTGTGCCCAGCACTGGTGGGCTCAAACCAGAAGAACGCACGTCTACTTTCCAAAGCCTTGACTCAGATCAAAGGAAGCGCGCAGTCTGCGTAGGCTGAGCCTCAGTGGGGAGGGAGCAGAAGGCTGCTCGAGGAAGCGAGACGTACCTGCGGGGCTGAGCAAGAGAGCCGCTGCGACCCAGGCGACGAGGAGCATCGTGCTCAGCGTTCGGCGGCCGCCGAGGACGCGGAGCGGATGCAGGACGGCCAGGTAGCGGTCGAGGCTGATGCAGATGATGATCATGGACGAGAGGTAGAGGCCGAAGGCTCGAAGGAACATGCAGGCCTTGCAGAGGACGTTTCCGCCGATCCAGGACACGGACACCCGCCAAAAGACCTCCATCGGAATGAAGAAAAACGTCACGATCAGGTCAGCCACGGAGAGGTGCAGAATGAGCAGCGTCAGGCGCGTCTTGACGCCGTCCCGCAACAACTTCCGACAGACGGACACGAAGACGGAGAGATTCAGAGAGGCCGAGAGGAGGAAAATGAGAGCGTAGAGACTAACCTGTTTCAACAATTAAAATTTAATTAAATATACAACTAATAATTTTAACACTACATGTGTGACAGCATTAAAATAAAAATTCAGGGTAAGCATGAGAGCATGGCATTAAATTTAATTTTTTAATCAATTTACATAATTGCATATACTTTACCTTTAATCCCTGCTTATTATACCGTATGGTGTACTCAAGTTTTTTATGTTCTTACTAGCAGGTTACCCGATCTACGATTCGGGAAGAAAGGACGCACAATTCATACAGTGCTATTTTTGTTTATAATAACAGTTAAAATGAGCGCCAGGGGTCGAGACAATAGCAGCAATGATAGGGACAAGATAGCGATGATAGCTACTTAAGATTAGTTGGCATTATTGCTCAGGTGGTGCTGCTGTTTCCTGGGTTGAAGTAAACTTTATGTGACGATTGTAGCCTCCCGGTGTCGCCTCCCATATGGTGCCTGCCATTGTCGCCTCCGGGCTCAACCGTTTCCTGTATGCGCAAAGCCGTGTATATTTGAACTTCATTTGTCCTCATTCAGCTGCCTAGCGTCAACGAGAGTGGTTGTGTTTTTATCGGGTCCGTCTTTGCTTCTTCGTGGCAATCAACTGTCATCAGAACTTGGTCGAGTCAAAGGTCAGTAGCACCAGTAATCCACCTCTGCAAAGCACCGCCCAGTTTGTCACCGGGTCAGCTGACATTTAGACAGAAAGAAGAAGGAGGCTCTGGCCCGCTTGGCGGCTACTGTCTCTCCTTCTTCCTATCCTTCTGAGGCGGTTCTTTGACTTTACTCTTATTACAGCATTCCGGCTTACACCACGATATGTCGACTAACATTCGGACGGGAAGAAGAAGGGAGTCCGTGCCGCCTAGTGGGTCAGCGCACCCTTCTTCTTCTCTCTTCCTCTGACCGCCTCTCTGACTCTTTACTACAACACTGATACATGCCCCACACTTAGCCAATGACCACTTTCTACGTCCATGCTACGCGCAACTACTGACCGAGTTGTTCATTTGTCTAATGACTTTATGCTCTCTTTTTTAGGAATTTCGGGATATAGCGTCTACAAGTCCTCTGCTTAATGTCAGCTCCTTCACGACGTCCAGTTCAGCCGGATAACAAGAAGAAGCGTTCTCAGTTCCAACTACCACCGTTGCTGTTATTTTGACACGATAGGAAGAATAAGGTGAGCTCATTTTATCGTTCGCCCGCCGCTCATATGCTCGTATCGTAAGCCATGCTCCTCCGCCCACAAGGGCTTCTGCTCGCAGGAAATCGCGCTTGGCATTCTGGTGAACTTGCTGTTGTGCTCTCGTAAACACAGGATTTGTCATGAATTTTTTAATAAGGCGGCCAGCTGCGCGTAGCTCATGAACTCACACCCGGAAGCAAAACACTCCCCGCATTAGCACCTAATTGTAGCCAACAGCTGCCCACCCCTCGCCATGGGTTTTTGTGCAATTGCAACAAGCAACAACAGCAGCTGTCTTTTGCATTATAAAACGCGAACCTGCTGCTGTTGCTTGTTTTGGTCAGTGCTGCTATTTTTTAAACGCAAATTAAACAGACAACGCGCTGCTGTCTATCCATTATTAAGAAAATGTGCGTCTACGACTAGTTAATATTTTTTCTCATTTGTTTTTCTAATTAGTCATGAACAATGGTATGCTACTGTGCCACAGGACGTTCAAACGGGAAGAAGAAGGAGGGTCATGGCCACCAAGTGAGTCCGCGCCCCTTCTTCTTCCCAATGGACTGGATCGGCTCATTGATTCAGGTAATGCTTTGAATAATAGTAGTATAATGTGCGTGTGATCTAGATCTAAATCAAGCTTTGTGGTCCTTGCTTCTGTTGCTTGTTGTGTGCTGCTGACTTAAATGCAAATACAACGTTCAACAACGCCTTTCATTCTAGACTTTTGCGTCGTAGGGACGGCAGCGTAGTTATTCACTAATTTCTTTGGTTTTGTGAATAGTCATTTACTTTTAGCATTATGCCAGTGGAGGTTCAAACAGGAGGAAGGGGTCATGGCCACCAAGTGAGTCCGCGCCCCTTCTACTTCCCAATGGACTTGATTGGCTCAATAATTCAAAGAATTCTTAGAATTACAGTATTATTAATATGCGTGTGTAGTTACCGTATGACCTCAGGTAGGGTCAAGCTTTGATTAGCGGAGTATTCGCACTGACAATGATGTAGAGAGTCAGTCTGACCTTCGACCTCCACAATAATTACTATCCACCTGACTTTTTCTTTTTTCAGGAAAATGACCTCAGCGCAACACAACTCTTCAGTCCAAGTTCAACCCGGGCCCTCGAGACTATCGACCTCAACGACAGCACAAGCCGCTTCTATCACAAGACCGGCTAAAGACATAAACGTAAACCTTCAAATCAGACACAAGACTGGAAGGCTCTACTCATGTTCATTGTGCAACAAATGTCAAGATCTGACCCGGGCATCTGTATTTGATCACATAATGAGACATCACGCATCTGAAAAGCAGTACAACGAATTGTATGAGCAGCAATTATTATGAATTGTGATTGATGCAGAGCCAAAGATAGTGACCTCCAAAACAACCTCGTCAGGCCAGGCTCTGCTGAAAAGTTTTTGAGGGAAATGGCAAAAAAAAATAAAGGGACTGAGTCTGTCGAGCGAAGGGTTTTGAGCTTACAAAGCAAAAAGCTTCTTCGAGTTTGTTGTGTTAACCCCAAACCCATCGCTGGAGAGTCAGTCCCTTTATTTTTTGCCATTTCTCCCCCAAACTTTTCAGCAGAGCCTGACGAGGATGTTTTGGAGGCCACACTATGATCTAACCTGAGCCTGGCATTATTTGTTTTGCCGTAGCTTAGCCAAAAAACGAAAAGCAGCGGCGGCAACCAGACGGCAAGAAAAATCTAACCAACGCATACTGTACACTTGTGGAGCGGATCAATGTGGGAGATCCTTTACAACAAAAACAGCATATGATTACCATAAGCTACTCCACAAAGCCGGAGCGTAAGTTCATTATCTATGCCCGAGCATTAGGAGTATGTAACCAGGAGTTGCGAGGTTAGTATAATAGTTAATAATTTTCTACAGCTCGAAATCAGTGAGTCGAGCGAAGTTAGCGAAAAAAAAACCATTCATCCGACTGCCGGACTCTCAGGCCTTGTCACAGAATGCCCTACTACAGGCATACGAAGAAGCGGAAGACCTCCTCGAGAAACTGCCGAACCAGGAAGCAAAAAGAGTCCAAACCGAGAAATACAGTACGTATTTTGCTCTTGCTATCGACGAGAAGGTCGACGATCTGCAGGACTACATACAGAAGAACTATGAAAACCCTGATAAAACACTCAAGTTTTATTGCGGGATATGGCAAGGTCATAGAAACACGGTCCCCGACCACCACCTGCAACAAGTAGGATCAACTACGGAACTAGGAAAACTGCTGCGCAACGGTTGGAGTTGTTTCTTTGTAAAAAGCTTGCATTTCCCTGGGGGTTCACGTTCCATTGATGATCCTACACCAATTCCCCGAGACATCGCTCGTAAGCACGAGCTATTGTATTTTGTAAGTGGTATTTTTTATAGATTTCCTATTCGTATTTTTTTTCTGGTCAGGTAAGGCTAATCTAACCTGAGTGGGAAGAAGAAGGGTGCACAGGCGCACTTGGTGGCACAGACTCCCTTCTTCCCGTTCCGCGATAATTGAGATTTTTTTTTAACATTCCAGCACTTTGGCGTTGAGAAGATGAAGAGGTCTGGATCTCGCAGTGGCCCATTATTAAAAATGTGCAATTCAAATTGTCCTCTTGGAAATGAGAAGGATTTGAAGAAGAATGGGCATTTGGAAGAATGGGAAGTGGCGAGAGCCAGGCTTGCTGGATCGAGCCAGATTGACGTTTTTTGCCTGGACCCCGATTGTCGACTCGTGCACGATAGGTCGCATTACTTCCCTATGCCCATAAAAATGCACATCAACTATACCGAAGTGAAGAAACTTCAGCTTATTCCTACCTCTGGACCAGCATCTACTCTCGCAAATGTTCCAGACTCGAAGTCGGAAAGAGATGCAGAGGATGAAGACACATCTGCAGCTCAAACTGCGCCCATCAGCTTCAAGTCAGTAACTTCTGGTACGAAATTCCGTCAGACCCAGCTTCAATTCAAGCCAAAATCGGTTGAACAAGCCGGCCCTTCTGCAGGCACTCGGCCAGTAGGTTGCTCAGCTGCAGTCAAGAGACGTCGAAAAAAAACTAACTTCAGCACCTCGGAAGACAGCGAAATCCTGATTCTGGACTCAAGTTCCAGCGAAAGTTCGAGTGAGGCGGCGAGTCAAGACTTGTTTTCATCCCAGCACAAAGTTCTACGTCCTGATCGACAATCGGGCTCATCATCCACAGTTGATGCAATTGACAACTCACCAGCAGCGGACAAAAACGAAGAAGAATCTAGCCCGGAGCTCTTTCCGCGAACAGACGAGTTTCTGAGCCCCAAGTCATCAGCATCGACGTGTAACTTGCCTCTCAGTCCTCCGATTTTGCGACGACTAGATCGTAATCAACATTTGAGCGAGTCAGATCAGGAAACGCAAATGCCTGGGGTGGAGCCGGTTCGACGAGAAAAGTCCAAGGAAGACCAGGAGAATAAAAAGCCGGTAAAGAAACATGTAAGTCATTCGCGCAGTAGCTAAGTGCATAGTATTGGGACTGATATGTTGTTTTAATACTTCACAGGTTACATCTTTAGTCCCGTACGAGATCGAGAGCGACACCGAGAGTCCACCCGGTTCCCCAGCTGGAGTTGGGAGGGTTGGTCATGGCCACCAAGTGCGTCTGAGCCACCCTCCTGTAGACCAGCGCAGTGGACCGGGTAAGCGGGCACAACAAAAGGAGGAAGGATATGAACCGCTAGATGAGCTGGAAATGGCTTCGAGTGAGAACGATGAGGACTTTGTTCCGTTTCGGGCCGTACCAGGGCCACCTCTCGTCAAGAAACGGTAAGTGAAACCAATATTCTATCTCTTACCCAGCTCATACAATGCTCTTAACACGCAAAGCGGATTGAATTCGTGGCTTTGCGTGTTAAGACACATGGACAAATATCTCCTACCATGCCTTAAGCAACCCACCACCGCCTTGCTCAAATAATGATAATGCTTGTCTGTTTGTACAGAAAAATGGAGTTGAAGCCACAAACGCTTGTGAAGTCCTTCCCACCACCGTTTACCTTCCCGAACTTAGCTGCTCTGGCCATAAAAAATAGCCGAAATGGACGTCTGCCTGTCTCAGAGATTTACAAGTTCATGTGGTGAGCACAGGAGCAGAGAAGCTAGTCCAGTCCTTGACCACTGCTAATCCGTCTTTGCTCTTTCCAGTGATCACTTTCCGTACTTTAAAAGTGCACCGAGCGGGTGGAAGAACAGCCTGCGCAATGGTCTATGTAGGAACCAAAGCTTCGAGATGGTCAAGAGGTGTGGAAAAGAAAATGATTGGAAGTTCACAAGCAGTGGACAGAAGAAAATGGATGGTGAGATCAGAACTCTGGTCAGAGAGAATCGGGAATCAATCCTGCTTTCGCTGAGAGAACCACGTAAGTCCCATAACCTAACATATCTCTCTTGTCCGTCCCTCCTCACACCGTAAGCAGCATTTAACCCTTTTCCCCTTACTTGCAGGTCAGATTGATGCGATGATGAGAGGAGATATCAATAGTGTCCCGGCCAAAAACCTTGTGGACGATTCAGAGGTCAAAGTCCTGGGAATTCTCAAACCGGCAACGCGTAACAGTTCATGTCGACGCCTGACGGTTCAGGAGAATTTACTCCGCAGTCCCACCTCACTCATTCAGCGTCTCCCAGCCCAGTCACGCGGTCGCACTGAAGAAGATCAACTATCTGACATCGGAACGGGAGAAGAACGAAAGGAACCTTCGCAATCTTTGCTCACAAAGTCACAGGGCTAATGATTTTCTTACCACAACAAGTTAGACAATGAGCTCATCACAAGTCAGTCCTCAAATAGCTTAAGTAATCTGTAGTTGTAGTCTGTTCTCTGTCCTCATCAACTGAAGTCCATAACAAAGAGGCACGGACCCGCTTGGCGGCCAAGGCCCTCTTTCTATGGACTTCAGTGGACCGGGTACGAGAACAACACGTGAGTTTAGCTCCGTATTTTGAATTAAATCCACTAATTTAGTTATCCTTTCCGAGGTTCTGTTATAAGAGTTTAAATCCCAGTTAGAATTTAGAATATCTTTTCTTTATACTTCAAGTAATTGCCGATCTCATTAAAGTCAAGTACGCTCTATTCGTAATTCATTTCTTACAAGTCTTATTTCGCAACGTATGTTAGCTAATAGGGAGAGTAGTGCAATTAGGCGTAGACGTTAGATTCTCGAAGATGAACGTAGCCCCCAGCGACTTTAGCCTCTGCCTTCCACAGAACAGAACCGCGACTCGATCAGTAAGTCCATTCTCAAACTCGACTCACCACGAGACGTGACCTCTCGCTCATCGTCAGAAACTCGAGTGGAATGCTGGGCTGAGTGCTGTTCTGAGTTCCCGTGAGCTCAGTCACGTTCCGGAGCTGGGTCAGACTGCTTTCGACGAGGAAGCTCAGCTCCCGCTCCCGCACCGCCCTACTCCTCCCACTCAACACGCTCACTTCCAGTTCCATCGTTCACTCAGAGCAGCAGAGACGCACTAGCCAACGGCTTTTCTCTGTACCCTTCACTCCGATGCAGGTTAGTTGTTGGCGCAATGGAGGAGGTCAAAGGAGTTGAAGGAGCTGTGGCGATCTCTTGAACTGAGCTGGTGGAACAGAAACTGCAGACTGATGTGACAGGCCATTGAGTCTTCGTGTCTTGTGTCTCACTGATTGAGACGCTTCTCCGAAGGCGATGAGGCATTTGATCCGAGCTGATGAGGGGGGATGTGGAAATCGAGAGGAAAAGCGGCTCGAACTGAGCTGCGGACTTCCTCAATAAAGCCTGAGTTAGATGGAATGGAATGGAGAGTGAGGACTTGTTGATGATGAGAAGATGTAATCCGATGGGAGTTTCGTCAGAGGACTTCCTCCAGCAGGACTCGACATCTGTCCACAAGC